>JABFPM010002836.1:0-15635 GCA_022817325.1 Idris sp. 1 HC-2018
TGCCGAGTTGATGGACCATCCCGGGGTCCGTTTTACAAGCGTCGCGCACGCTTCGGGGTTATACGAATTACGAATTGTACGAAGGTATTCGAGCAGCGAAATCATTCTCGAGGAAAAATAATTGTACCATTCGTGGCCGGCCATGTAGAATGCGTCGTGCAATTTGTTTCTCGGTTTAACATTTCGAGCAAACTTTTTTGTTGCGAGAGAATGAAACAAATAATATTTTGTCATGCAAAAAAAAAAAATTCTTCTTTTCAGGGAGCCAATAAAAAAATACTATTTCTAAAGATAATATTGATATAAAATGTACATTTCAAAGAAGTCATTTCCAATCAACAATAGGAAGTGCTTATGGCCCGGGCAAAAGGAATTTCTTTATGTCCTAAAAATACAAAAAGGGACACAATATATAACGCCTTGTAAATAGATTATTAGGTGTACACTCTATTTTTGACGCATGCATTCTAACTTCCGTTTTTGTTGGACATTCTATGAAAGAAAAAGTGAACTTGGCTAATATTTTACCTGGATCCAGGTAAAAATGACAATCTTCAAAGTAGCTACTTCCGTTTAATTATATATTATACAAAATAAATGTGTATATATTTGATGAACAAGAAGTAATTGTTAATGTCCTTTTTTAATTTAAAAATGTGATTCATTGTAAAGCAGGGTATTGAAATTCATTTCTGCATTGCAGAGATATAACATAATAATTATTAATGATGGAAGAACTGTCGTTCAAGGTTTCCTGTTGTGCGCGTTTTTCGTCACATATGAAATACTGTATATTGTCGTGATGTGAAATTCAAAGATAATCCTGTTGCGAGCATGCATTAGTACTATGCCGATAATGGCTCGGCAAAGGCTTGGGAATTTACGAAACGCCATGACAATGTATCCCTGTATATAGGATTACAGGGATACATGCAATACAGAGTCTGAGCGCATATTGCACATATTCAACGAATCGATTTGTAGTTATAAAGACACAAGCTTGATGTATATGTATATATAAATTTGCTTGTGCATATGTTATAATAAAAATTTGCATACTGTTTCTAACATTTTTTACATTTAAAATAAATCATTTTGATTTTTATTGAAAGATATATTTTTGTTACTCTAGATATTTGAAGTAAAATTGAGATTTTAAAAAATCTATCAAATACAAATTTTAGATTGCTATGTTAATTGGGGAAAAATAACCCGTATTTGTTTTTTCGCAGCTGAAAATTTTTCGTCAAGTATCACCTGCTTAAATAATAGCTACAAAGTTATTAGTCATCGTTCACAATTAAAAATTTGTTATGTTTTATTTGAATGTACAAAAGAATAACGTGCAGATGTTCTATACACTGATTTTAATGCTTTTACACCTTTACAGCATTTGCTTGTTTGAAGAAGCAATATATTGTTTAGTTATTTTACTAATGCTTTGAGGAAAAAAAAAGGAATGGAAAGAATCAAATTACAATGAGAGCAAATAGTTCATTGTTATAACAAGTATTTGATCGTTAAATATATTTTATTTCTGTGTGTACATTTTATAATACTCCAGAAACAGATATAGTTTAAAAAAATAATTTTATTATCCAAAACTAATTAACTTAAATCAATGAATTAGAGATAAGTGAAAAAAAGAAAGAGAGAGAGAGAGAGAGAGAGAGAGAAAAAAAAGAAGGAAAATGCAAGTACCATTTACAAAGCAAATATTAGTCTATTAGCCAGTTTTAATTTTCAGCAAATATATAATTCAATGACGAGATTTTGAATTTAAAATTTGCGAGTGTGATAACTCGAGAAAATGTTTTTTTTGTTTGACTAAATAAGTATTACTGAATACTGCAGAGAATGTTAATTTTATAAGTGTATGTATAAATAAGTGCTGAATTCAAAATTGTTTATACAGATCAATATATCGGAGTTTATTTTACTTATATGTGTGTTATATAATGCATATATGTGTGATATAATGTAGTTATGTTTTATTCGTGATTACAAATAAATAAACGTGGCTAGTCATTTGTGCGCATAAATAACTGCCTCTGGTTTGAGGTTGCTACACATAATGCGGATGTCACTACAAAATATTTGGCAACACCTCTGTGCACATTCGATCGCGGGACTCGCAATTGCTGCAAATTTCCAAATAGTCGAAAAATATGTATTGAACAGCGGCGCATCACCATTCTGTGATTTCCTGACGCTGATAAATATTTCAAAATATTTGAACGGAAATACATTTGCACCAGCTATCATCAATTCAATGCAACTAAATTTGCATTAAAAAGTAATCATCAACGCTGAATGCCTAATTAACTAGAGTTTCATAAATTACATTCAATTTGTTTATTCAGCGACTTTAATATTTATTTATGAGCACTTAAATTTTACGTCTTTTTTTATTTTCATAAATTTGATAAATGTTTTCATTGGTTTTATTGAATGATGATGATTAGATAATTACATTTTGTTATCGGTAATGAGATTTGCTGCATTTTTGGTACTCAAACCCCAAGACACTTGAGGGTGTAACGGAGCGCGTGATCAAATGTACTTGTATGTCGAGTGGTGACATACTGTGGCTTTTTCTCGAGAGCACTTCGCGGTCTAAATAAATCAGAAACAAATTTCATGTTGAATATCAGGACGATTTATGCAACCGTGCGTAAAACGGACGAATTCGCAAAGTGTCCCAGAGGGTCTGTCAAAGTGCGATGCACTCTGAATTTGGATTTCCAACAAACACCCTTGTGTATTAAGAAGACAGATGCATGCTTACCAACATTTTCCAAATTAGAATTTAATGTTGACTTCGCACAACTCGTGACCAAATTTGATAATTTGCTTGCTTCCAAATTCAACCAATTAAATTAATGTATACTTTTTTTAATTTGAAGTCAATTGTGTCGATATCAACATTCAAACTAATGAAGTAACAATTCAAAACGAAATTTAAAACCAGCAATTATGGTTAATGTTGTTTTGTGATTATTGGTATATAATTATCATTAAAATTAGCTATATCTCGTTGGATATTTCAATTATGTTTATTATTTTTGATAAAAATCATTTAGGATTTAAAAAACTAATATTTTTAATTCATTCTCGTTATTGCTAACCTTTTTTGTTTGGCCAAGATAAGTTTTTCACAATTTTTACAGTCAATCTGAAAAGACTCCTTTTATTTTCATTTTTTTCTTTAATTTATATCTTTACTTTTAATTATCAAATTATTTTCTTTTTTAGGTACCGTATAAATTTGTATTTGTTTCAATGTTTGTGTTTCTTTGTCGTCAATTTCTTTTTAATTTTTGTCACTTTTCGGAAATTTTATTTGAGGTGTCATTAACAAATAGAATTGTTGCCAATTTTCTTTCTATAAAAAGGCTGTCCTTCTGATTTATGATGTTTTTAATTCTGATGTTATTATTATGATGTTGTAACCTTTTTTGTATACATTTTCACGGGATGGGATGGGATGGGATTATTTTTATCAAATAAATTGTCAGATAATGTTTCGCCTTTTCCATAATATATATATATATATATACACATACATTCACATACATACAGATTATAATATTTGAGTTCATTTTCATGTTGATGACATTTTTCAGTAGCATTATACCGTTAAAAAGTTGTACAGTTATGGCAAACAATTTGATTGCGAAATTTTTGTGATCGGTGTGTTTGAGACTTTTAAACAATGCCCAAATGGGTTTGCTATTTATAAAGTTCTTTGTGTGCTAATGTTGGCGCAGTGGCATTGTTTGAAGTGCGGCTGGCAGTAGCTGCGCGAAGCCGGTCTCGAGGTGTCTTTTATGCCATGTGTATGTTCTTTACACATGTATGCACTTTTTCCTTCCTGAACATTACTACACACTCCTGTGGCGTGTAACGTGCACGCTTAATGGACGACACTCGAGACCACTTTAGTCACAGCAAACATCGTCGACGTTTCTGCAAATCCATTGCGTGTGCGCTACCTGTCCGCAGATTATCAATCCAGTATACCTCACTTTCTGTCTAAGTCAATTAAAATCAGCATACATATAAATTGTTTCCAGAATGTTTTTCTTCGGTTTCCTCAGTCACCTCTTTTATCTTCATCAAAATTGCTTAGAAACTTTCTGTCAACATTTTCTCTTCGTTTTTTATATTTTCTTTTCTAGATCATTGACAAATTGAAATGAAAAAATAACGAACTGTTAATCTATGATTGTCTAATTGATTGTTTATTCAAAGATTTGTTTGTATTGCCAAATGTCAAGTGAATCCTGATTACTTGAAATGTTAGCAGTCGAGGAGCACTGCTGCCATTACAGTCTTAGACTCTGCTAGATTATCATCTTTTTTATCGTTGTTTTCAGTGATATTTTCTGAGTAGTAAATGTAAAAACTAAGCACAACTGTAGAATTTACTCAATTTATTAAGAATCAGAATTAATAAACCTAAGGTTTTGATGCTCAACTTGGTACTAAGAAGAAAGATTACTGTTACTGTTTTGGAAAGACAAACAATTATTACATTTGACAAGCATTTTATACCAGTCGCAGCTGGTAAATGTTATTTATTTATTTATTATGGATAAAAGTATTTAAATAACTATTACGGCTTCTTGTAAATGTCAACTTATACGTGTACGTGTTGACAATTAAAATGGTGTATTTTTAATTGCATTATATATAAATATGAAAGGAATGGGTGAAAAAGCAAAGTTGGCAAATAATAAAAAGGTGCAGTGTTTGAAGGCGCACACACGCTTAGGCTTCTCCCCTAATTCAAATGCAGCAGCTTCGGTTTAACCTCATTGAATATAAAGAGTAACGCGGTAACGACGTCTAGTCGTCGTAATGCGCGCATATTAGCAGGCTAAATGCTGAATTGCGAATCTCGAGGGAGATGGGGAATTTCGCCTGGGGGCTGGTAACCATCTTCCCAGGGGATGGCACTGGCACCTCCATCCATAATCAGACGATCCGCTTCTCTCAAACTAACACGCTTCTCTCTTTCTTTCTACTAACCTCGTAATCGTCAGCTATGAAACCTTTTCCTAACTCTTCCAAAATATGTACACCTTTTTTTCTTACAAAGGTTTAGAAGCTATTTTGATATATAGTTCGTGGTATAGTAATTTTATTTATGTTATGTTTCTTTTTATATTAATATAATGTTTTTGTGTTATCAATAACTTTATTTACAGTAGACTCTGTGTCATTTTGGTTTAAACATTATACTCTATTTAGGCTAACTTGGTAATCATCGAGGGTTCTGTATGGTTAGGAGGGTTGTCGTCCCATGACAGCCTGCGGGTAATTACAAGCCCGGTGACGTTGAATAAAGTCATTAGCTTTTTTATGATTTCCTCTGCTGATCCTTGCGAAAACTGTTCTTACATGTTTCATATTAATCAACTTCGATTAAAGAACGTGAGCATTGTTCACTCATCATAAAATACATTCGATTCCAGTACTTCAGCAAATCTCTCAAATCTCTTCAAGTATTTAGGAACAAAAGGAAGATTATTGCAGTACTAGAAATACAGTCTGACCCCAAACCAAATAAGATTGGCAAATATTTTAGCTAGTCTGAAAAATGTCAAAGCTAATAATTGTAAATTGTCTAGCAAAATGTTGTTGCAGACTAGAAATGTAAGATATCCAAAGTATAAGTGCGATGTTTTGAGAATTATACAAGTTTTGCTGGTGTCAGGATCGGGGATGCCGAGCACGTGCAAGATGGCGGCTGGTAGTTTGCACCGCCTTCAAAGCTCTCTCTCTGCTGATGTGTAACGCGCGACGTCGGAATGGTCGGAATGGTCGGAATGCCGCGCGTTGGTTAGGCGTCCCAACAGTTTGACGACATACCCATTACGCGAGCAGCTCGAGTGCTCGCAACACCAACACTAATTTAACGAAAATATATATAGGTGTATAGAAATATTGTGTTATGTACGCGCGTGCGTTCGTCAATTTCTCGCAGAGGCGCCGAAGGCCGAGAGAGCTTCTACATCTATTTGCTCTCGTCTTTGTAAAATAAACGCTCACGATGCCGCCCTTGAATACTAATTTCCTCGTCTTCTGCTCTATGTCTTATCCCCTTTGTTGTCAGATACAAGATCGTGACGAGATTTTTAGCTAATTGACGGGTTTTCACTTTGTTTCGTTTTGTAACACAACAGTAATCAAGACTCATTCTATATATATTAACAATTAAGCGAGGTTTTCTAAAACAGTATTTACTTTTATTTGTTATTTACTCGTAAAAGTTCATTTTCTAATTCAACGGACTTTTACATTTAGTTTGCAAAACTTTCTGCAAAATTTGGCATTTTGATGTTAATTTTAATGTTGATTTTGATTCGATGGCTACTATATAAAAAAGTTCTTTTTTTGTGTTGGAGTATTTGTCAGACTCTTCGGGTATACTGGTATACTTATATAGGTAGACGTAGTATGCCGGCATACACAAAAGCCGTGACCGAAAGTTTTTAGCAAACACACCACTTATATTCAGCGACAACTTAGTTTAATGCAATATACCAGTTTAAAACAATAAATTGTAATAGAAAAGTTTTACTGAGTATGAAAACATCTATTGTACAAGGTGCAGAACAATCATTGAATATTATCCTGTTTTTAATTTATATAGTAAACTAAATTGTAATTCATTTTTTAATAAAAAACTAATAGTAGAAACAATATTTTTAACAAATAAACATATGGGCAGTTCTCCAGAACTTTTAACTTTCAACTTGTCAAATTGTTGAAAAAAAAAAGTTTTAGCACATCTTAGTTTTATCATAATTATCATTTATTATTACTTTAAAATGAATAATATATAGTCTAACAGTGATAAATTACATGCGCGTGATTTTAAATTAATATTTAATTTTAAAAACAAGAAAATATTACGTCTTTGACAGATTTTCTGTTCTAATGTCAAAGACGTAATATTTTGAAACGGTCTTTCAATTATTTAACTAGTTTTTAATATATAATTAGATTTTATTGCACGCACAAATATTTTATTACATCAAGCTACTGTGCAGTTCATCCAGAAGTATTAAACTATTTTTTTAATTTAAATATTTGTAATTACAAAATATATTCCGTCTTTGACATCAAAACTTAGGGACAGATTTTGATCATTTTTTGTAGTTCACATATTAAATGCGTATCATTTGAATTGTGCTTATTGTATTTGTTAAAGTTAAAAGTAATGTTTAATAATTTTTTAATTGCAGTTTAAGACAAGAAAATGTTTCTGCATAACCTAAAGAGACATGTCAAACACGTAATAATTCGGACTTGGGATTGTGAAATATTTTCAAACTTTAATTCTTATAAATTTATAAATACTTACAAAGTGTAAAACTATAATAACTTGAAGTGTGCAAATCATAAAAACTAAAATCTTCAATTTAATAATCCGCAAAATTAAACTGAAATGCAAGAGACAGGTGGGTTAAAAATTCTAGAGATTTGCCCATGTACACAAAAATCGATCACATTCTTTTAATATGAAAAATTTTCAGATCTTAGATTTAGAAAGGAATAAATAAAACAGATTGAAATGCTAAATTTGATTTGAAAATAAATTGTTTATTACTTTTTGAAATGTAAGTAATTTAAATATAAAACCTTTTGAGACAAAAACATTTTATTTCAATTTAATTAAAGTAAAATTATGCAATTTTAGTCTGAGGAGAAAATGGAATATTTTTAGTGATTATTAAGATATAAAATTGTATAATGATTAAAATCTGTTTCACATTTTATAGATAACCTTTAATACTAAAACATAAGAATAAAATATTCCTGAATTGTTATAAGTTTTAAAAGAATTATAGTTCAAATAATTAAATAAAATACTGCAATTAAAAGTAAAAAAAAGACGCTGTTTGATTGACAGGACTAAGTAGTTTTTGTATACACAAATTCTTCACTTTTATATCTAAGTTTGACAACTGAACGTCTATAATCATCTGAATTAAAAGATCATATTCAAATGTTTTTCTTAACTTTTAGAAAACGCGTTTCCTGGCTTACTGTCACACTTTTATTAAAAGATTGACTGGCTTGTTAATAGGAAGTTCACAAAACGGTGTCAACACATTTAACTGAACAAATGATGTTGGTATTGATATGGCAGCAACTTTTGTATACGATAATCCTCCTAAGTTGCATTGATGAGCATATCTTGATGGTCTTACATACCTTGTTAAAAAAAGACCCCGTGTGAACTGAAACAGATTTAGGAATAACATTCTTCTTAAGACATTGACTCTCCAAACAAATTACAAAATTATCTAAATAGTATTTGTTAAATATTTAATTAAATGTAATGCAAATAAATGTAAAAAAACAACATCTTATTTGTATGTAAAAAAAGAACTGAAAACTTCGTTGCATTACAAGTGTAAAAATATAATAGAAAACGTCTTTGGGTTCATCATTCAGCAGGTATAAAATTGAGTTTGACTCGTGGTGGTTTGTTAGTTAAATAAACAACGGTTACTCTAAACCATAGCGATGTCTTTGTTAGAATCAAGGCACGCACGTCAGAGAAATCTTCATCAGACATTGAAGAGTCATGGCCCCAGAAGAAGCCAATGCGATCGACGTCTGATCAATATAGGTATATAGGTATATGTGGTATATGTATATACAGGAGGCAACCATGACGTTTGAGTCTCACTTTCAAATCACACAACACATTTGTGTGCCTCATTCTGAAACACATTTCACCGAGAATGATAATGAAATTTCAATAATTATATAACGATGCAAAGATCATGACGGTGGTACAGGCAGGTTCCTTTTTTTCTCGTTCGTTATTCCCTATCCGCACTGGAATGTCGATTTGGTGCTTGGGGCGATTGTGATGTTGATTAGCGAGTGTCTGCCGGTTAGTTAATCACAATTATTTGATGAGTATGGGTCCGTCACACGGATATATCAGTGTCAAGATCTAATCGATGACCACTGCAGGAAATTCCGACCAATTTGGAAAGAGAGGGCAATTTCTAACGATGATTTGCTGCTTTTTGATTCAGATGTCAACATTAGTTTTGATATTTTAACTGTTGAGTCAAAACAGTGTCTTTTTGAAAATAAATGTATGATTTAATATTTGAGAAGAAAATGTTTTACATTTTTCAATATACCTCTTCTTCTATTTGAAAGAAAATCTTACATTTCAGACTGTCAACTACTGTAGTGAATCGTACATTATTCCTAAATATACTTTGTTCATTCTGTTTTTTTATAATAAAATGTTTACAAATTCGAGTGAAAATTACTATCACAAATTCAGTTTTACGCACATTTGAATGAAAATATATGTTCAAACGTAGTATTTTCTGAAAGAATATTTAAATAATTGTTGAATTAAGAGCTTTATATGACAAATTTGACAACAACATGTATTACTCGGTCCACTAATGAGCATACTTTATAACAAGCTTATAATTAAACTTGAAATTAAGTTTTTTATTATAATTTTGTTGAAAAAACAGTTTTTTTATTACAAGTTTGTATTAACTGTTACACATACAGATGTCTGAACAATTACTGTTAAATTGTTGTCTATCCTTTTTGTAGACTTTATCAAAAAAAGGATTTTTTGATCAAATGAAAATCCAGACGGCACTAATACCTACAAGAAATAATAACAAAGATTGAAAATTATTATATTAACTCCAGATAGGTCTCGAATTTCATTTGTATAAAATCTGTGAGATTAGTTCATTGAGTTGGTGGAAATAGAAATGTCGATTCCAAAGTTACTATGTTATTCTGAAGACGCGATAAGTATCTTTTCTCACGCTCGTGGCCATTCATAACTAAATATATTGTTTACTTAAGCTCTAGTATTTCCTCTAAATAGGCTTAAGATTCAACCTGACAAAAAAAAGTATTCAAAATATAAATATTTGATCATAATAACCCATCTTTTAATAGATGTACAAATAATTTATACAATCAAATGTTTAAATATTATTTTTGTTCCAAAAATGATATTACTATGTATGAATAAATATTTTTGCGCAAAATAATTTTTACAACTTGCAACCATATAGGTAGACGTGCTCTCTACGGCCGTTTCAATCAACGCTGCTACAAATCTCTTCAGCTTTGCCTGCTACTCTTTTTTACATTCTCATTTTGTCTTCCTTTACTTTTATCTCACTCGCTCACTTTTTTTAATTTTATTAGTAACCGACAGACGGATTATTCGGCTGGCTGAATCTCTCTCTCTTCCAGGATTATCAAAGCTCGGAAAAAACTAGCATAGCCGGAACAAAAAAAAATGACGACGAAAAAAAAAATACATGGAACATGTACAATTCCAGCAAATAGAGTGAGTGCAAATTGCATCACTGTGCATTCTTTTTAAATTAAAATCCTTTTCCGATCATTTCCACAATACCAAATTTCCAAAGCCATTGTTCCACATTACGGGGAAGCTTTGTCATTACAACACACAAATGTTAAACGATATTTCAAATAATTGTTGCACTTTTTTAATTAACATTTATACAGCTTTTCATTTCATATCATCAATTTTAATCTCCACACAGCTATTTATTAATATTTTCTTTTCTAAAGACAGCTAGTTTTATATATAATTTTTTATATGTGTATAATCATCTTAAAAAAGAAAAAAAAAGAAAAAGAAATTATTACACAACAAAAAAAGTCCTATTACTTTGGATAATTATATTAAATCTATATTTTAAATTAAAAGATTAATTTAAATTATATATTTAATTCTCTTTTGTGGTATAACATTTTACAAATGTACAATTAAAAATTCCGAAATTGATTTGATTTATTTGCTGAGAAACAACATATCAGCGACAATGCGCAATTATACTTGTTGAAGAATCGGGATGAAAAGTAAAAAAATTAAAAAAAAACTAGAAAGAAAAAGAATATAAAATATAAAGTATGCCAATTCGGTGCATTTTTACATTGCAACATCGAGTGCGATGTAAATATGGCGGTCGAAGTTTCATCCCTATTTCTAGCGGAGCCCCGCCCAGCACCCTCTAAGCGGATTCCACCCCCAGCTAAAAATAAAGGAACAAACGCCGCGGTAACACAGTCGTCGAAACATTTTTGACGCCGCAGGCATCGTCGATGCGACGAGACGAAGGGACAGAGTTGCTGGCAAAGAGGGAGTGTTATGCGCACTTATACATATACATTCGTTACGTTTATCTATATACAACTGGTGTATATAGAAATAAATATGTACGTGTGTGTGTGTGTGTGACTGTGTATATAAAATACGTTGCGTCGAGGTACGAGAGGGAAAAAGAAGAAAGCCAACTCGGAGGGGGGGGGAGGGCTCGAACGAATGCAATTTGCATGATTTTGCATGTTTTAGCGCGCCCTGCCGCCGCGTTCAACTCGGTTTTAGCTGTCTGTCTACGTTTTCAGCTTGCTTTTCTGCGATACGAGCGCGCGCGACGTCGGCAAAAGCCAGACACGTCAAAGGAAATTATTTTCCCTAAGTTTTTCCAAAGATGATGCTGTCGCGCCAAGAACGGAATATCAATAAGCACTTGTCACTGCTTTTTCTTCACATTTTATGCGATGATAACTCGTCTTCTCAGTTAGACAGATTACGACGGTGTATGAGCACATTTAAGGAGATTCCGTTGACCAAATAGGAAATGTTCTATATACGTACAAATTTTAATATGCAATCATTTTCTCGGACAAAGGAAATAGTGCCCTTTTGTTTTTCATAATTTTGGTCCACCTTAATTATAAGTAATTAATATAGCCACTTATAATTAGTCATTTAATGTGGCTTCTTATGGACTTGCGAGATGTCTTGCAAGTACAAGATGTTTGGTAAATTTCAATTTTTCTATACAAAAATAACATAGAAAAGTATATAGGCTAGTGGAGCCAGTGGATGGCCACATAAGAAAGTCACACATTTTTCTATGTAAAATTAACGAATAAAGATAAAAATCATTCCGACAACTTTTACATGTATTAAATAGATAATCTACTGACTAAAAAGTCATTTCAATCTTTTTTAATGCATTAAATCTAATAATTATTATTTTTTTTTTTTTGGTGGTACTCAAATACCATCAGTGAATGGCTAGTCTATTATTTATATACAAAAATTATTATTTTGAAATTGTTTAACATTAGCATACACTTTAGATAAATACAATTACATTTAATTTTTCAATAAAGTATACTCAAAATATTTCACTAACCTTGCTTACAACAAAATTTCGTTTATAAAAATTTACCACAAAGTTCATATTAAATTGATTATTTAAAACTTTTTATCAATTTATTGTTGATTTAATTATTAAAATAAACCAATAATTAAAATGTTGATCTTAAAAAATGCACAAAATTGAATTAATTAGATACTTAAGACGTTTTAAGATTTTTAAGATCTTATATTGTCTTGTGTAATTAAATAAGTATAAAATATGTATTTTCACTTATAAAAGTATACATCATTCATTTCAATTTCAAAACTAAATTTGTTTATCGAGATATCTGAGTTACTGTATTTGTTTTTGATGTAAACATATTTATGGTTATATTATGTATTCTAAATGAACTTTAAATAGTTATAAATAGAATAAATTTGAAATTATAATAATACCGTATGAATTTCAAAAAATATTCAGGATTGAAAATTGCATGTCGCAAGTGATTTCATAAGAGATAATTATTAACGGCCATTTTCAGGTACTCGTTTATTTGTTTTATTTTTTAATGTTTTAAAACGTTCATCGTTTGTTCATCATTAGGTGTCATTCAATTCAATTTTAATGAATATATAAATTCATTCATTAATTTTATTTATTTATATATATTCAATATTTTAACTTTTATTTAACAAACCGTGGCCCTGTTACTCTAATCAAGAATCATGTGAACCAAGTTGGAGAAGATTTATTTCATGTTCTTTTTATTAGAAACTGTATGAAAAAAAACAATTAATTTAAGATTCAATTAATTGATTTGTCAATTAAATGATTAATCGATTAATTGATAATTTCAGTGTATTGAATTAATTGACAAATGAAGGGGTTTTTCAGAAATTGTGGTTAAACGATTTGAAATTATAAAATATCTGTAGAATTTCTAAGATTTTCATTAAAATTTTTCAGGAAATATATTTAAGTTCTTTACTCAATATTTAATAAATAATACTCTTAATTTTCCTTCAACTTTTTTTCATGAACATTTTGGAAAAACTTTTCTATTAGTCTTTGACGTTATTTTGCAAAATATGTCGTGGTTCGGAGGTTATCTTCAAAATAAATAGCAGAGAAAATACAAAAATCTACAAATTGGAGTTTGAAAAATTTACTTTGTATATTTGTAAATTACATTGAAAACTTTGCTATAACAATTGACTTAAATATTTAATATCGAAATTAAATTATTATTATTTTTCTTTAAACAGTTGTTATTTTATGTTTAGGGGCAGTTCATAAACTACATCACGCTATTTGATAGTCGTAACTTTTTCTGCATTGTGGAAAATCATATATTTATCCTGCTTGCACAGCGTGATGTAGTTTATGGACAACCCCTTAACGAAAATATTTACACAGAATTCTACAATTTTAGAAATTTTCAGATAGCAAATTTAAGATTTGTAGCAAAATTCTTGGTTGTAAAATTATAAGTTTTTAATCTAAAATTCTTGTTGAAAAAGTAAACTTGAAATTTTATTGGAATATTTATAACATATAAGACTTAGAAGTAGAAAAATTTGTCGCATCACAAAAGTTTTATTTTTTAATAACAAGTTTTTTGTTGGTAGTTCTAGGGGTGCAGATTTTGTCATAGTTCTAGTGTCAAGAGAATTTGGCGATGCACATTCACAAAGAGTTCATATTAAGTTAAGTCTTTTTTAAGGATATTCTTTACCATTTTTAATTGTAATATGATAAAATCATATTGAGATATTCAACAATATAAACACCAGACAAAATTTGTTGCCAATTCAAAAGTAATCATTTTTATCAACAAGTTAATAGAACTTAATAGAGAATTTCCTAGACTGGAACAGTCCAAAACATGAAATGAATTTTTATTAAATGTTTTAAGAAATGCACTAATTTAACTGTTAAATAATTAAAACAAATTGAATTGAACATTCTCAAAGAAATAATTTGAACATATCATATTATGATGTATTTTACATTTATTTTTATTAGAGTTAATATTGAGTTTTTAAGATTATATTTATATTATACTGTAATGATATTGAAAAACAACACTGTAAATAATTATTTATTGTGTTTAATAGTTGTGTATGAGGTTCCTTACATTTTTTATTAATACACGTTGTTTTTAGAAAGAAACCCTTTTACCGAAAACTGCGTTTTTCAAGCTTTTTTTGAAATATATTTATTTTTTCTAAAATATAAAACTTATAATTGAATTAATTTTTTTGCTATTATATCCTTCAACCTAAAAATCTCTGAAAAATTATCTGAAAAACTTTTGCCTTTTTATACTATGAAAATCTCTCTAATTGTTCTGAAAAAAAGAAAAAATATCTATCATTCTATTTGTATCAAATTGTATTAATAATAAACTAATTATACTGTTCATGTCCCAATCTAATGTGGAAATAACATAAATTTTAAAAATTGAAACTTTATTATTAATTAAATTAATATTTCAGTCTAATGATTAATAAGAGATGATTAAAAATGTATTTTCTTATACTCATTTAAATGTGATTTAAAAATAAGGTTCACTTGGAATCCATTTTAAGAAACTGATGTAATCCTGTTTTTAAAATAGTAAAATTATAATAATCTCATGCAAATTTACAAATTCAAAATATTTGTACACATGCACTACAATTGGTGGACTTTTGAAATATGAACTATACCATACAGATTGAGTTCAAAAGAGTTTTACGCTTGTGAACTTGCCTTGTGCACTGCAGGTGACACGTCCGCAGAAATGAACAAAAATTCGAAAGGAAAAATTTATACAAATTGGAAAAACTAAAAATATTGTAATAATAATAAAAATGCAATATTTGTAGAATAGACAATAATCTTTGTGCCTACAAAATAGTACAGATTACTGTAAAATATAATTCAATAAAACAAAATTGATCAATAAATAAAAATTAACAATAAACAAATTGTCATTTTAATTGAACTACAGCGTGACAAAAAATGTTAATCATACAATTTTTTGATATGCAAATTCTTCTTTATAAATTATGTATAGTTATGATTTCCTAGTAGGAAATAAAAAAAAGAAAAAATATATATCAAAAATCCTTCTAATTGATTCCCAAAGAAGTTTACTTTTCTTCAGTGATTGACGTACTCATATCTTTGTCTAATATAAACATTTTTTACGCCAAAATGTCAATCATTACCAATGCCGACAAATTTATCCGTTAGTCAATTAACATCTATTTTACGCCACAACTGAATACACCATTATTTTAATGTATTTTCTATGAAAAACAAGTGACTCATTCTCACTTAGTATTATTGCTCGAGGAAAAATACTGACATGATACATTTTTACACGCAATCATTTGTCTTTTTAGATTTTAAAAAAAAAAAAAAAAAAAAAAAAAAAAA
>JABFPM010002837.1:0-15635 GCA_022817325.1 Idris sp. 1 HC-2018
CTTATATAACTATTGTGAATAAAAACATGAAAATAATTTATTATTGTTAAAAAAATACTTATTTCTTTCTAAACTTATCACTCTGTCCAATTTCACCCGGAACCAGCGGCTGAAGCGGAACAATGTTCATTGTTAAATAAAAAAGTTAATAACAATTATAATAACTTGAAATTAAGGCAAATTGTTCATGAGATATGAGAATAGTTACATATAATTTATTATAAGTTTTCAGCAACTTTTTTACACTAACTTGATCAAAAACCGTACAAAATTGTCCCGCTTCACCAGCTTCTACGGTAACTGGGTTATACTCGATTTTGGGGATTAAATGCTGGAAAATAATTTTTCAAGTAATTAAGTATTTGCACTGAGTTATGTGTGGTTGTTTATTTTTGTAAAAAAAAATACAATTAAATAAATAAATTTCAATTTTAGGTAGAAATAATAAAACGAGTGTGTTAAAAAAGTAATTGCACATGCCTAAAAGGTTGTTAAGTATTTGAACAAAAATTTGTCCACTTTTTTTCCATGCAGTGCAGAACGAATTAAAAAAGATTCATTACTCGTTTGAATGCAATTTACATAATTCATAAAACGTGCATTATTCGCAAACCAAGCGCATAATTCTCTTTTAATTTTTGTTTGTTTGTTCCCGCGGGTTTGTGGTTTAACTTTTATTGAATGACAAAATAAAAGATTAAATTAAAGCAATTTAATAGAATATTAAAAAACTATTAACTTTGATTACAACAATTTATTTGCACACATTTTGTGTGTGTGTGTGTGTTGTGTTTTTTTTACATTAAGTTTATTAGCATTTACAATTCTCTTCGAATTAAAATTGTAAGAGAAGATCATTTTTATTATTTTGACCTTTCAAATTTTGCCTAGAAAATATTTTTCATACAAATTGTGAAATTATTATTGGTTGAAATTAGAAACTTGGACAGCTGACAGTTGAAAAAGTTACTTTGTAATTTAATTTACTCAGTGTTTGTCTAAGAGTTTTTTTTAATAATTGAATTTTAAAATGAATAAACTTGGTTGTTGTTTATATTTTGAATAAAAATTAAAAAAATTTGACTTAAAAAGATGAAGGCACATGAAAATGATTAACTTTGCAACTTTTATATCTCATTCTAAATGAAATTCTGTTTTCATATTCACAGCGCCAAGTTCGATCTTTTTTCCAATATTCAGTTGAATGTAATACTTCGGTCAAACCAGTAAAATTCTTTTAGAATTAATTTTGTTCCCTTATAAATCCAAGAATTTAACTGTAATATATCAAAAAAAATCTTTTATTGACTTATAATGATTAAATTACACGATAAATTTGTTTGCAAACATTCTTTTATCTTATTATTTTTCTTATTATATTAATATATTATATTATTGCTTTTCATTAAAAAGAAAAATATACAAAATAAATCTAAGCAATCTAGTAAAAAAATGAGTTATAAAAAAATTTTGGTTAAATATTTCTTTTGTCAAAACTTACATAATTTGATTTTATAATTGTCTTTAACAGAAAAAGATATGACCCAATTACTTTCTTAAAAAGAAAAGCTGATTTTTCCCGTCAAAAACATTACTTGGTTTAAATCACACATAAACAAATTCCCCGACAGTATACAAAATAACATTCTTTTAAATTAAAAAAGCTATTTAAGAAAAAGGAATACAAATAAATTTCATGACCAAACTTGAACATCGGAAAAGTTGTTGTCTACCATTTATTTGCATAAAAATAGCTAAGTACAATTTGATTATTGCATCATGAAAATACAAAAATAAGTATTTCTTTAGACAGAATTAACACTGAAAATTTTTGTATAATTGTAAAAAAAAATAAAAAAAAAAAATGAAACAACAGAAGCTCGAAAAAACAAATAACATTCTTTCTTATTTTTGCATTACTTCCATTAAAAGCTACAAATTAATTGGTTTGAAGCTTCTTTTGACTGCAAACGTTGATCGAAAAAAAATGTTTATCAATTTTTATATCCTCTCTTTTACATGTCGTTATAAAGATCTCTATTCATTTGAAAACCTTGAAAAAATAAGCATTATTTGCAAACATTATTTTCAGGTGATAATTTTTTTATAAATTGCCTTAAATTCGGTTCTCTTACATGAGAATGAGTTAATTTCATTCTTTCTTTTAATAAAATAGCATTCAAAGAACATATTACAGTCATGAAAATGAAAAAAGAACGAAATTAAATTGCGTGTATTTGGTGATGACAATTTTGGAGCAAAATGTTGAACCTTTGTATGCGTGCATGCAAGATATAAATGGTACAATAATGCAGGACATGCGGACGAAGCATCAATTCAAGCAACACACATACAACAGCCCCACGTTTTGCGACCACTGCGGTAGTCTACTTTATGGTGTCATTCATCAGGGCATGAAGTGCCAAGGTACCAGATCAGTCAAACAAGTCACGACTCCTTTCGATGTTTTCTTTCTTTATATATATATATGTCTTTTCCATTTTAAATACATGTTTTATAATTTATATATATAAAATTATACATTTATTTTCATTGATCATTCGAGTGTTATTGATGTTGATATGTATAAAATTCACTTTAAAAAAATATCTTATTAAATAAGAAAAAAAATTAATAATTTTTATGACATTTTAATTGTCTTACAAATATTCCAATTACCTCATACTTAAATTGAAATTAAAATTTGGCTTTTATTGTTGAACTTGGTTAAAAATATTTGTTAATCATCTTCCACTTTCGTTCATTTTCAAAACTCGTCTTGATTTGCTTTACATCAAGCTATATTCACTGTTACAAACAAAAATTAAGATCAGTTTTGAATATGATAATGTGTGCATAAACTTAATTCGATGACTATGTACATAATATATACATGGCGTTTTGACTTGTCAAGTGGCTTCTACTTTACTGTTTCTTACTAAAATGAATCAAACACGCGTTGCTCATACACATAATTGTGTGATGTATTTTGTTTTGTGGAGATGAGAGTTGTTGGGTGTGCACAACTTTAAATACATCAAATTTCAAACAATTCTCGTCTCTGTAAATTCTCTTATCTCTATTTATATATCTGTGTCTTTCATATATGCTTCGTTATTAACTTTTTTGTAGAAAATTAAATGAGACAAGCAGCTTTTTTACAAAATAAAAATAAAAATAATAATACAAATGAAAATCTAAGCTTACATTAAAAATTAAATTATTACTTATCTTATTTGAAAAACTGTAATTCAACAAAATAATTTTTTTCTTTAATATTATAGTTTAAATAATAATTTCTCATATTTTCCTTAGATTAGTTTAATAAAAATGTATTAATTTTCTATAAAAATATAGATTAAATTAAATTATTATATTTCGAAATACTTTAACAAACGCTCAGTGTATTTATTGACTTTTCGTCTAAAAAAAGAAAAAACATTCAACTATTTTCTTTCAATTTTTGCGAAAAATCACAATTAATTGGAAATACATTTTATTATAACTATAACTCTGCGGCTTTAGGCCATAACAAGACAAGTCCATTTTCAAAAATTGTCAGTTATTTTCACATTTTTAGTCGGGAAACACTAATTAATTTAATTATATGATTTTTCAAAGTGAAATTCCGTTAAAAGGAAACCTTATTAAAAGATTTCAAAGCAATAAATTTTATATAATGAAAGAATTTAAAATAAAAATTGCAAAGATAAATGTGATTTGAATTTTTTGAAAATGGACTTGTTTTTTTATGGCTTGAAGCCACAGAACTATAAATATAAAAACAAGCGAAACTTGAAAGAAAATGACCATTAAATAAACAATTTGTCAACTTAACATTTATAATAAATTAATCAATCGTTCAACTGAATCAAGTTTAAATTTCATCCTCTTTAATTTGTATTAATTTAATTCAAAGAAAACAACGTCCAGCACAAACAAATTTAATTAACCTATAAAATATTGATTCAAGTTTAAATTAAAATTTAATTAGATCGAATAACAGTTTAATGTGTAAACTTAAAAATAATATATAATAATTGTAATAATTTGGTACATATAAATCTATGTAAATTAAAATGTTGTATCTAAATTTCTGTGTCATCTTCGTTATCACAATTTTACAATACATTACAAACACATCCTAATAAAAAAATAATATATAAAAAATTAGTCATTTAATTACATAATATAGCACATAAAATTCAAAAATTTTTAGTCAAATTTACAATTATATTTTTTTCAGCATATTCTCTTGATGAATATATGTTAATAACCTTTTTCAAGTCCAACTAACTAATTTTTGTAATCTTATCAAATTTACAATTATCTTTTTTCATTTTTAAATTTCTCTCAGTAATTCTATTTAAACAACTTGTATAAAATATTGGAGTCTTCATTTTTACATTGATCATAATTGTACAGATAATTTTATGTTGTTTTATTTGTTCGTTTCAATTAATCTTTTAATAACCCTTTCATTACCGTCGTTGCTTTAAAACAACATATTTAATTTTTGAATTTTTTTTTTATTAAATCACAGAAATAATAACTGCTTCAATTTTTTCCTACTTATTTAGGTGAAAATAGACTTTACAACACCTGTAAATATTTTCATCTCCTAAAATATGAAATATTATGAAATATACGCAAAAACTGAAAAATCATTTTTTGTCATTTTTGTGCTATTAATACAAATTAATTTCCGAATTAATTTACAAAAATTAAATTTTCAAGCTAGAAAAGAATTCGGTATTAAAAGGGTTAAACATCATTTTCTTTTAAACTTTGTATTTCACGTTTTCATTGTGTACACTATAAAAA
Organism: Idris sp. 1 HC-2018; assembly: GCA_022817325.1. NCBI lineage: Eukaryota > Metazoa > Arthropoda > Insecta > Hymenoptera > Scelionidae > Idris > Idris sp. 1 HC-2018. Next base: position 4,825 of record JABFPM010002837.1, read on the forward strand.
TTGAATTGTTTGAACAATTGAATTTGTTTGTATATATAATTTATTTGTAATTTAAGATTGTTATTTCAGTCAACAAATTTTCAACAATTTATTTCGCTTTTTTTGTTAAACTAAGCTTCACCATCGCTTTTACACTAAATGTACACAATTAAATTAACTACAATGTTGTTTATTTAAATTAAAGCAAAAAGAAAATGATTAAGTACCACAAAATGTAGGTAATTTTACATAAAAATAATAAAGGTGATTGAATTAAAGTACTTGCGATGATGAACGTAATGTAAATGTGCGTGAAAATTGTCTTCTTCGAAATAATGAAACTCTTCGATGAAGTGTAATTCGTATCTAATGATGTGAAAGTTTTCTTAAAAACAATTTGTGATAAATATTTTTCATATACAACCAAAGCTATTTGAGGATAACGCCATATCAAAATTTAAATGTAACACATTTGCCGTACATGTTTTTCGAACAAAAACTCCAAAATTTGAGTTAATTCGATTAAATGTCTGAAAATAAAGCTGATTTTATGAGTGATGCAACACTTTTTTAAGTTCGTAACATTTTGTTCGCTTTTTTCTTACGATATTAGGGCATTATTTGCAGCAAAGTTAATTCGGTAAATAAACAGTACACGTAGATGAAACTCCTGACGCGGCATCGTGAAAAGTAAACGGTGTAAAAACCCTTGATACTTTTTACGCCACTTTGTTAGATCTCTTTTCGCAAATAAAAAAAAACTGAAAAATGCCGCATGAAAACGAGGAAAGCACTAATTAAGATAATACTTATGACGTAGTTTCGTTTGAATTACGATTTCGTTTTGAAATCATGATGACAAAATAATAATGCGGATAAAGGAGCGCTTAAACATCATAATTTTTAATTCAAATAAAAATGTATCTGCTAGTATGCAGATTTTAAAATGAAATAAAATAATATGAATGAAATATTTTATTGGCAATTTTTAGTTAATATTTTGTAAAATTAATAAAAAAAGAAGAGACAACCAAAAATTTATTTTATTAGAATTTATTCCTCTTTCTTTGAACATGAGAAGAAAATAAATTTGCTAAAAAACACAGTAACTTGACGATATCTTTCAAATAAATATCTCATTTGAAAAATGAACTGCAACTATATTTTCAGAGGGAAAGAGAATATAACATATTGATAATTTATTCAACAATTTTATTGACAAAAAATTAATTTTTAAAAATTGGGCGAGATATTTTTGTAAAGCCCAAATTTAAAGACGCAAATATTTCACTATAAAATTATATTTACAGCCATAAAAAATATTTTCCATTACGAGGACAATAAAGCAACGTGCTTTTTTCAGTAAAATTCGTATCAACTGTTAATTTTCATTTTGATCCAGTTGTTTCACTTTTTTCTTATATAAAATACGTATAACGTTATTATCAAGAACAAATATTCAAATCACTCGCAATCTCTCTTATCACAATGTTAAGCAAAGTACCAATGTTCGGATGGTTACGCTTGTGTAGCTCAGTTAAAGGTCGTCAACAAATCAAGTTATACTGTAAAATCAAATAAATTGCAACATTAACTCGAACAAAATACGATGAAATTAAAAGCAAATGAAATAAAAATAATTTTCTGCTATAAATTTTTTACTTTGGCTTTACAAGTTTATTGAGATTCAATTTGATTACGCGACATGGTTTACGCTCTTCTTTTTATCAACAATTTTGGCACATGCAACTGCCATTGTTGGTATCTAAAAATAAAAAGAGGAAAATAAAAAAAATAGAAAAACAGACACAAACGTTACAGTTTTAATTTCTCCAGAGAAATCAAATAGCTGAAAGTGAAGCGAGCAATTGGAAGAAATTAAATTAAGTCGAAGAGAATGCCTGTGTGGTAAACTTAATTTATAGTTTTCTTTTTTAAAGAATAAAGATTACTACAGAAAAACATGAACGGCACAATGTGAAAAGCTTAGTTAAAATGTGTTTTTTTTCTTCAAACAAAATGTACAATATTTGAACTTTAAAATTGTATTATACAATTGAAATAGTTGAATTCCTAGTTTTCAATAAATAACTTAGTTTTTGTATTAAAAATTGCTTTCAAAACTCTATGAGTTAAGCAATTGTTCTAAACTGTTAGCAGTATGTTCAAAATCAACGAAATTTACAGAGCACGTTGTACTGATGCTCAAATTCGTACATTCGACATTTAATACAATTTCTAACTCAATTTTCGACACTTCGAGAATGCAAGTTCTTACAGTGTGAAAAGTCATTTAACTAATTGCAAACCTTAACTTGTACTTACATGGGTTGTAAAACAATTGTAAAATCAAAATTTACAACTTTCCATAGTTGTTCTAGTCCGTGAAAACACATGTACCGAACTATTTTGCTTTGCAGCTCATAATTGTATTAATATTATTATATTATTATAAAAGCTTATATAAAAAAGAAAAAAAGCTATTATTGCAAGTTACTAATAAATCAAGGGGTTGACCACTCTCAACTCCAAAAAAAAGTTTCGAAGAGTTCAAAAGAGTTTTCAAGAATTTTAAAGAGTATGAAAGAGTTTTGAAAGAATTTTATCAATTATAATAGCGTAAAATAATTTTAAACATAAAAATTTTAATACAAAAACATTTAATTATTCTTATAAATTTTGTGGATATTGATCTCTTGTTACGTTATAAAATTAATAGTTAAAGGTTTTTGGTGTTAAAATTATTGTGTTTAAAATTATTTTACGCTATTATAATTGATAAAACTCTTTTAAACTCTTCGAAACTCTTTTTGGGAGTTGAGAGCGGTTAACCCCTTGTAATAAATTATATTTATGATACTGCAGATATTTATAAAGACTTTCATAAGGTAAATCGACAAAAAAAATTATCAATTAATTAATAAGAGATTTTGCACAATTTCAGCTAATTAATTGCAAAAAAGCTTTGAGTTTCTTGTTTCTAATTTTACAATGTAAGAACGGTATTTTAAATTTGACATAAAACTTTATTTTCTCAAGTATTATTTTTTGCATTAAAAAAAAAGATTCAGAATAAAGTTTTACAAACTCAATAAAACTGATTAACTTAGCTGATTCCACAAAAACAAAAAAATCTTCCAACATCAAACATAAAATACGTTGAGCGAACAACATTTAGATTTGACTGTAAAACTAACAAAACTTGAACCCACTTGAATCGTTTTCTCTGAATTAAACATTTCATTTCGTTTATTGAGCTAAGGAAAACTTTAATCTGTGAGGACGATGTTCAAATGATTATTGAAACGATATAATGAAGAAAAAAAAGTTAGATATATGTATAATTCCGCTAGGGAAATCAAAGTGCAATGAATATCGGGCTATTTTGGCCCCGTGTTTGTGTTCTCAGGCCGTGAACGTGCCACATAAATGGGAAACTTCTACGTTCTTGTCGCCGACCTTCTGCGACCACTGTGGCTCGATGCTTCATGGCATTGCGCACCAGGGACTTAAGTGTACAGGTATTGGATTCACAAGCATTACAACAGCATCTCATCAAAAAACTACTTTTAGCATTCGAATGATGGCATCATGATGACATATTCTGTAAACCATTAATCATCTAGGGCGCAATTTGTCTAGTTATCACCGGAATTTAAGATCCATCTCAACACCAATAAGTCCCTAGATAAACAACACTTAGCGACAAACAAGCTGCGAGCAAAGGTAGATGACTGACTATGGGGAATCTTGCCTTTTAATTTTAATTCCAGCATTTCTGTTTCAACAAATTGTTTATACCTTATTAAAGTCATTATCCAAAATTACTTTCCAAACCTTTATCCTATCTAGAATTCCAAAATTGCTTTCCAAAATTACTTGCCTAAATTTGTTCAAACGGATACAAGATGTGAATTTGTATTTACTTTTAAAAGTGATTACTTTATTATATTAGAAATTTGAATACGATTTGTTAATTAGAATGTTAATTTTGAAGTCAAACTTTTAACAATAAAATTAGCATTTATAGTTCCATTCAAAGTCAAGATACCTCAAATTCTAGAAGATGAGAAACGCAACGCTTGTGCGAGTTCTTAACATGCATATAAACGCACGTCGGCGACGCGCGAATACTTTGTAAACATAAATTTTCGCCGAGCAGAGTTATGAATTTAGATTAGACTCATTTTCGTCGTCACATGTTCGTTAGTGCTAGTCTGCGAATAACAGAATCACCTAAAAGGTTCAGTTTTAGTTTATACCAATAGAACAAAATAAACACTCAAATTGTCAGATGCTTCTTAACAAACAAAAAAAAGAAATACGTTGCATAACACTCTCTATTAAAACACCACATGTCTTCTCTGTCTCTTTTCTCCTTCCAAAAATCAGCTACAGTCTTGACAGGGTCGGTAACCTCTCACCTAGCGACTTTTAAATTGCGCCATTTTGTCAGTTTTCAATTAAATCAATTGAAATTCACGCTTGAAATGAAGACAAAAAGTGAACAATTTGGAGCTCGATTTTTATTTTTAATTGTTGACTCGCAGAAAGCTCTATTGTTCAGTTGAAAAAATTGTCGGTAATGTAGGAATCGACCGCTGTTAGGACAATGCTCTCTCTCTCTAAACTCTATACAGTCTAGTTTACTTCTTTTCTGTGTCTGTCTCTTATCAGCAGCTATATTTATTGATTTCGACTGTACATATATATATATTGTATATAATGATGTATTCTACTGTACACACGCAATGTGTCTGTGTGTAGATTTATGCATGAATCTTTTGTTCGAAAAAAATACATCTATCTCTTTTTCTCTCATCCTGTTGCACGGTATATGCAGATATCTGATTGGCTGTCTTCCAATTTTTCTTCGGCTGTCTGTCTTGACTTGTGCATAATTAAATAACACGTCCAAGCAAATCACAACAACTCTTTCGTGTCTTCCGGATTCTGAAGCACGCGAATTAGTTAATAAGTCGGATAAATACATTTGTTTTTTTGTTGTTGTCAATTACTAAATTGCATCCGACTTTTCATCCATCATGCAATTTCTTCTTCTTCTTCTTCTTGTGCTCTTTAAATGTAATTATATAAAAATAGTAAAAAACCATTGTAAAAAATACTCTCCAATTTACTTGGGAGACAAATAAAAAAGGTTTAATTGTCTGACTCAATAAAACTGCGTTTTAACGGTTGTTTTAACAGTGCGCTATGTTGCATATATACATATATATATAAAATTACAAACTTATATTTTATTCTCTGTATTGTTTTAGCGATTCTCAAACAAGCAGTTGTTGTATTCTTTTAGATTGTGCACCGTGTCACTCACGTTTTATTCTATTTATTCAAAGCGCACATCTTTATTATTCATTTTGTTTCTCTTTGACCTCCCAACATTTATGTACACTTTGTTTTCAAGTACACGAAGAATGTTTGTCCATTATGTGCATCAACCATATGTATCTAAAAAAGATGCATCAACTTTTTTAATACAATTTTTTTTTGTCACAATATAATAATACTTCTAATAACGAATTGTATGAATTCTGAAATCGAAAAATGCAAATGGAACCTGGTACAAATAAAAAGTATTATAGTTATTTTTACCGAATGAAAAATTAAAAGAAAAAATACAACATTAATTTTTAGTTTAGGTTCCATTTACATTTTATACATTTTTATCCTTTGACTATTTATTTTTAAAATCTTTTAATCGCAAATACTTTAAAAATTTACTTTTTTGTAAAAATCATGTAAATTACTTTTTGTTATGGCGTTTTGTCTGTTTCTTTTTTGGAGAGGGGGTAAAAAGTAGTCAAAGGATAAATCTAAAATTAAAACATTTAAACGCAAATGTTACATATACATACGTATTAAATGCGAAATAATAATTGCAAAAAATGATATAGCATGTGACATGAACGTACATAAAAGATGCGAGGAGAGTGTGCCGAATCTTTGCGGATGTGACCACACCGAAAGACGCGGTCGCATAAATCTACACATCTCAGCTTCCGGAAATAAGCTTACCGTGGAAGGTATGTCAAGGTGATTGATATAAATTGTACAAAAAAGTCGTGGAAATGTGATACTATCAATTAAAAAGAAGAAAAAAAAACATTATTTTAATTTTTTTTTAAGTTACGTTTAATTATAAAATCGACATTTTTGTAGTGAAGGAAGGACGAAATCTTATTCCCATGGATCCAAACGGACTTTCGGATCCTTACTGTAAGTTGAAATTAATTCCGGACGCGGACAGCGTGAAGAAGAAAACTAAGACAATCAAGTCATCCTTAAATCCTGAATGGAACGAGACAATCAGTTTGTAAGTCCACTTCTTTACCTGAATCAATTAATTTTGAAATATTTTTGTCGTTTAATTTGATAAAATATTAACCCCCTTCGCGTACGGGAGCGCTGAGAGGCTGGTCGTATCGTGGACCGGGAACCTTTTTGCACCGAAATTTTTACAAATCGAAATAAAGTAACTCTATATGTTAAACATTCATCATTTTTATTATTTATAACAATTTAGAATAGATTTTCATATAAATTAAACATTTTTATTTTTTTATCAAAGGGTTCATAGCAATGTAATTCACAAAAAAATTGATACGAAATTGCGACAAACGAAAATCTTCGATATGCGTGTATCAGGTATTAAGTTTCAATTAGCAATACGTACAAATCTCTGTCAAGTGTTTACAAACAGTTTATTCTTTTTAAATAACACAAAATTCATTTTAAATAAATAACATTTCAAACATAAATTTAAAAAAAAAAATTTCAAGATTTTTTTAAGCATTATAAATTTATAAATATATATATATATATAAATAAATAAAATAAAATAAAGTTTAATTTATTTTTATCAAATGAGTCATAAATAATTCACGAGAAAGCATTATTATATGCAATCATTCTTAAAAGTACGTAAAATCACTGCTGGTTCATATATAAGCCAGCCAGACGTGAGGGGTTAATATTCGCCAATTATTAAACCAAAATAATGAAGCTTATGAACTGTAATCTCATAATACTGACTTAAATTAATTATGTAATTTGATAATTTGTTAAAAATATTTTTTTCCTAAAAAGTACATATTTAAAAAACGTTTAAATTATATATTTCAATCAAACATGGTATATTACAAAATAAATGTTATTATTTATTTGTCTACAAGTTTGCAAATTAAAAGTATATTTTTCAGTGACCTCAAACCGGAAGACAAGGATAGACGACTTTTGATAGAGGTTTGGGATTGGGATCGAACGTCGCGAAACGATTTTATGGGCTCACTGTCGTTCGGTATTTCGGAATTGTATAAAGCCCCTGCGAGCGGATGGTTCAAGCTTTTAACACAGGAAGAGGGCGAATTTTATAATGTGCCAGTTCCGGAGGAGGGAGTTGACCTCGCAGAACTTAAATCGAAAATGCGGGTAATTTTGTAACTCAGCTTCAAGTTTGATCTGCAGACTCCTTTTTTTCTCATTCTCTTTCAATTTTATATTGATTTTCAGAAAACATCAGTTACGAAGAAAACGCCGATGACCGCAGACAAGGATGTACCTCACAATATGGGCAAGAGTGACGTCATACGTGCAAGTGATTTCAATTTTATTATGGTGTTAGGAAAAGGTAGCTTCGGTAAGGTATGTAACGTGCCGACTTAAATATTTTTTTTATTTACTACAAAAACTTGAAATACACTTTTACAAGAAAAAAAAAAGTTCAGTACATTTTCTTTTTCCGAATCTGAAAGTTACTTCTGAAAATTAATATGTTAAAACGTTCACGTTCTTCGGGATGATCTTAATCTTGAAATAAATATATTAATATTTGTCAGAAATTTGTCAGATGTAAATGTGTATATTGGGATTTGCATTTAAATTGGGATTTATCAGTTTCAGACAAATTGAATTGTTTTTTAATTTATGATTATCATTATATGATTTTAAATTAATTTTTAATTTAGCTAAGAATCTTATGTATGAAAGTTAAAATGTACTTTTTTCTTCTATTTGACTGAATGTTTTGTCTCAGGTGCTACTTGCAGAAAGAAAAGGAACCGACGAATTATACGCGATAAAAATATTAAAAAAGGACATAATTATTCAGGACGACGACGTGGAATGTACGATGGTCGAAAAACGAGTGCTAGCCTTGTCGAATAAGCCGCCGTTTCTCGTACAGCTTCATTCCTGTTTTCAAACTATGGTAATAATTCAACATTTTTGTCTGAAATGCAATAAAATTGAACAAAACTTCTATCTTGATAAAATTAAAGAAAAATAGCAAAAGAAATTTGCGTCACAGATATATCGTTTGTACAAAGAAGTTTACATTTCATTTCATCTTTATGATTTTTCATGTATATTTTTTTAAACAGTTATTGCTTTTTAATTATACTTTTTTTCTCAGATTAAAATAAAATTGAAAAACAAAATGAAATTAAAATCAAACTCTCTTTTCTGAATACAGTATTTGAAATAACTAGTTTTTATTGGCAAATCAAACGTCAGACTGATTGTCTTCAATTGCTCTTTAAAATTGCTTAATGAAGTGTGGTAAATTTAAAAGCACTTTAAATTATCGATAAAAAGGCTGAATTTTTTTTCCTCTTTCTTGTTCCGCTTCAAATAATGAAAAATTTCCAACCGGAAAGTCCGCGCTTGACATTCGTCGCAGCGACACGAAAAATCGGAACGCTTGGCCTCGGACTTTCCTAATGACCGCCTCGAGGTGATCAACTTACCTTTGGAAATTTCACACCAAACTCCCATCGGAATTCTTATTTATTACACACACGCTTTTATGTTCTTAAATTATAGCTTCTCAAGGTCTCGTCTAAAAGCTCTGATGATTGGATTAATATTTCAAATTCGACCCATTTTCGTACTTTGTTTGGATAAATGTAGATTGTAGTGCTGTCAAACTAAAAAAAAAGGAAAAAATAACAGAAAACCCTATTTATTGAACACAACTAGAGCTTGAACAAAAACTTTTATTTTTCCAGGATCGACTTTACTTTGTGATGGAATACGTCAACGGAGGGGATCTTATGTTCCAAATCCAACAATGCGGAAAATTCAAGGAACCTGTAGCAGTGTAAGTGAATTTAAACTTTTTTTAACAAAATTATAATTTTTATTTTATCGATTTTGCTCGAAAGACCTTTCTCTTTTATTTATTTTCAAATCGAACTTTTTTCTAATTGAATTATGATAACTACAATTGAATTTTAAATTATATACAATATAAAAGAGTTATAATAATTACAAAAAGAATAGGAGCATGACTGGGTTGTAATTCTATTGCAGATTCTACGCTTCGGAAATAGCGATTGGACTTTTCTTCCTACATTCGAGAGGCATCGTTTATCGTGACTTAAAGCTTGACAATGTTTTGTTGGATCAAGATGGCCATATTAAGATTGCAGACTTTGGCATGTGTAAGGAAGGCATTATGGGAGATAAAACGACAAAAACCTTTTGCGGCACGCCGGACTACATCGCCCCGGAAGTGAGCTCAAGTTTCAATGACGTCATGCCCCTTTTCAAAATTTATCAAGATTCCCCTTCACTCATTCAATCTCAAATTATCTAGTACACAATTTTTATCCAAACTCATTGTTATTTTTATTTTAAATTTCTTCATTTAATATTACATTTATTAAAACCCCCTTTTATTATTTACATTCTCAAATAAATGTCTAAAAATTGAATAAATTTGTAAGTCAATAAATTTATAAATCTCAAATAACTTTGTGAGTCTTAAATAACTTAACAGGCTTCATGTTGCGCAATTAACGAATATCCTACTAAAATATCGTTTTTACACCTAAGAAAATCTATTTTATGCTTTATTAAATCAAACCAGCGCACGAAGCAAGTACTTTGAACGAAATAAGATTTACTATATACGTAAATAATATAATTAAAATATGAAACGCGCTATTGAAGTGATTGAATTATAAATGTACCTAAAGCGTATTAATAAAACGAAAGTGAAAAAGATCGGCTTTTACTCATCCAGTTGTATATCAAGTGTTGATCTGAAAGTACAGAAAAAGCAAATTATTTAACTTTTCATGTCAATCGTGCACGTCTAATTTGAAGCTCTGGCTCATTTCATTGTACTTGATTTGAAATTTTGCTATCCAATTTCATGATGACATACGCTTAATAAGACGAAAGGTTAATTAAAACCTTTCATCCGTTTCACATTTCCCCCGAGCGATATGTTTCTCTTTTTGTTTGCCAGATTGCGCAAAGTTATAACGACTTTATAATGAATTTTGTGATGCGTATAATTCATTCGATTCGAGTCTTTACTCACGACACGTTCTTAAAAGATTATAATACAGATTCAAGTTGAAAATAATTTTCATTATTGTTTTAATAAGAAATTTTTCAGAGTAAAGAAAACAAATTGAATTGTATAACAAAACCAGATTGTTATTAAAATTAAATATCATTTTGATTAAGCAATCTAATAAAATTATTTAGATTAGAAAAATTGTATTATAAAAATTGATATTAGATTTAATTCAATTCTGTTATACAAGAATTTTTCTAATTAAATATATTGTTTTTTAAGATAATCTTATATCAACCGTACGGTAAATCTGTCGACTGGTGGGCTTACGGAGTACTATTGTACGAAATGCTGGTGGGACAACCTCCATTCGACGGCGAGGATGAAGAGGAACTTTTTGCTTCAATCACAGATCACAACGTCAGCTATCCTAAAAGTTTGTCTAAAGAAGCCAAAGAAGTTTGCAAAGGGGTAATTTTTTATTTCATTATATTATTAAATGTAA
>JABFPM010002838.1:0-15633 GCA_022817325.1 Idris sp. 1 HC-2018
GTACTCAACTAAATTAATCCAAAAAAACAATTTATATGTAATTTCTACTATATTCAAACTCTTTTTACAGGTCTCACTCAAATATTCAACCAATGTTCTCTCCTAACCGAGCTCATAATGGCCCGATCGCCAGTCCGCGAACAAGAACAAACCTCCCTTTTAGAAACCCCAGGCAGTTCCGCCTCAACCAGCCAAACTTCTCCAACTTCACCTACTCCAACTGACCTCCCCGAAACTCCCGACAATAATCGCGTGGTGGTCAATTACTGGCAAAACTTCTTTCACCGCTGGCTGCGTTTCGGTCAGGGAAATTACCCGGAAACTAATGAACCCACACTAGAACAGCCAAGCACCAGCAGTGCTGGCACAGATGGCGCTGCACGAACGTCAGGCAGTCCCAGCATGTCCTCATCCTCAGAGAACGCCCTCTCTGCAGAAATACAGAGTATCGTCGAAAGGATTCGGAATAATCACAGAGAACAAAGTAGAATCGACGACGACAGGAGAGGGGGGAGGGAGGACGGGATGTCCACCGAAGAAGAGGAGAGAGAAGTGGAAAGGGAAGAGGTGTCCTCTGAGGAGGAGAGGAACCTGCAGAATGTTTCCACCGAGGAGGAGGATAGAGCACACAATGCAACTGCTAATGAAGACGAGGACAGAAGTATGGAGGAGAATCCGATTTTAGATTCAGGGCTGAGGATGGTGCAGAGACTGCGTCAAATTTTGCTGATTTGTAGGAGAATCCAGCAGAGAAGACCCAACCAAAATGGTAACATTTAAAAAAGCTTATAAAACTTAGTTTTTAAAGAACTTTGTAATTATTTTTGTTTCAAATTTTGTAGGTGAGACTGAACGTGATATTGACCACTGGTCCTACTTCAATCCGAACATGTACCGACGTCCCCAAGTGACAGTGATGGGTCGTCGATGTCCGGTCTGCATCCGGTTCCCGATTTCATCGCATGCTTGCAATCGTTTACCAATTTCGAACTTACGTGGTCTCAGTCGACACTCGTCGCTGCGACGTGAACGACCCAATTCTGAATCAAATGCAAATTTCCCGAATTATATCAGATTTGGGCCTGATCGTGATGTTATTGGACGAAGACAGGAGTTCAATGTACCGGTTGTGGAGATCAATGGGGTACCTGTTAATGATTTCAATAGTCTGCCTGGGAACTCGCGAAGGAGATTGTATGTACCGAACCCGCAGCCAGCAGATCTCGACAATCAGGACCCGCCTTATATCGGGCTGCTCAGGGACAGGTTAAATGGCAATCGACCGTTTAATAGTCTGGGATCTGAGCACAATTCGAGAATTTATCAACAATCTGTATGTGAAAGTTTTTGTTTAATTTTTGAAAGTTCTTAAAAAAGTTTTCAAATTTAATTGTTTTTTAGGTGCAACGGTACTTGACACAGAGATTTCGAGTGGGGTACGTCCCGAGACATGGACGTTTTGGATCGAGCGGATTTTTGGGATTCAATGCACCTGCAGAATCATCTCCGGATGTAGGAAACGAAGAAGATATTGATATAAGAGGTATTTTAACTATATAATACTTTATTAAGATTGTTTTCATTGTTTAATTAGTTGATTATAAGTAATGTTCAATTGTTTGTATTGCAGAACATATTCCGATAAGCATGTCATTTAGCGGAGCAGAAGTGCACCAGTACTACCGAGTGCAAGTCTGGGATTTTACGAATAAAGATATACCAACTATTTCAGATCGTAATAAAACTCAAAATTGACTTTATTAAATTAATTTTGTTTCTTATTTGGTTATTCAATTTTGTTAATGTTTTTTAGATGAGAAAAATGTTGTCGTACGTGAATGTAAAATACACAACGATGCCAGTATCGATGTCTCACCAAACGGAGCACTTTTGGTGGCGTCACTTCCAGTTGGTAGACTCTTTCCAATAACTGCATTAGGTATAAAACTTAAAATAATCAAACTTTCTTTTCATTAATCCTAAAGTTTTAAACACAAGTTTTTAATCTTGAATTTAAAGCCTCAAATATGATGTATAAATATTAAACCTTATTTTTTAATATAAAGTTTTAATCTAAAATATAAAGTTTTTATATTAAATATAAGATTTTAAATTAAAGCATAAAATCTTATTCGTGAATTTATAGTTTTAATTTAAAATATAACATCTTTTATCTTAAATCTAAAGTAGTAAATCCAAAATATAAAATCGTATTCTTAAATATAAAGTTTTCTTCTAAAAAATAACAAAATTTTAATAACTTTACAGGTGTATATAGTTTGGAATGGGAAACTTTAGGCCAACTCGTCTACTGGACCCGAACCGACCAGGCCGTAGTTTCAGTCTCCCTCTCTCCCACCAACCAGCACCTCCTCGTCGGCGTGGCGACCCACATGAACGGTCGCCAAGTCCCCATGGCCCAGATCTTTCGTCTGACCAATGAGCAGACCACCGAGGAGGACGAAAAACCACCCGGCTCGCCCGACAACTGCGACTCCAGCAGCGCCCGAATACCAAACAACGTGCGCCACGTGGTGTCGCCCGAAATAGACATGCTTTTCGGTTTTAACGAGCACCGACCACTTGTCAACGACTCCTACGGGCTGTGGTCTAGTCGTGAGAACGAACGTGAGGCTTCAACCGAACGCGAAAAGGTCGCCAACAACACGCTCGAAAATATGAGCAACAAAAAGCCCAGCATGGTGCTGCTGCGAGAACTCAAACAGCAGAACCACGAGGGTCACGGTTATGTGAGCTTGAACTGCATTAGGTGGGCACCACAACCGGGCCAGGGCATGGTTTATGCAACCACAAATGGCCACCTCACGGTTCTGCAGTAGATCAGTGTGGTCTAACAAAACGTTCGTTCAATTCTCGGTGTTTTTTAATTTTCTTTTATTTTATTTTGAATGTAATCATTTTTGATGCATTATTATCAATTTATATATATATCTTGAAGTTACAAAGATATTTGCAGGAAAAAAAAGATATTTTATTTGAAACAAGCCTTGAAATGAAAAATAAAATTTATTTATTTTATTTATTTTATATTGATTTTATATTTTTCGTTTTGAGGGTTTGTAACATACGAGAATTGTTGTAAAGTTTCTTTCAACCAGATTATATTGGATTGATAATTTTAATTTATATATATTTAATTTAAAAACAACAAAAGAAATAACAAGTAGGGCGCTTTCGAATGTTGCGTTTTATCTTTTAACGAGTAATTGTGTTTAAGGACAATAATTTGAGATTATACTTTTTTATTTATCCTGGCACTGCATTATCATAAAGTTTTCCATTTATAGTAAAAAATAATTAAATAAATAAATACATGAAAAAAGTTTCTATTCTATTGTTTGTCACAGAATATTTTGCGATTGCAGTGGGTTTTTCTATTAATATATATGCAACGTTAAAAGACACTACGTCAATTTACAAAAAGCCCGAGTATATTTATATACAAAACATTATATTTAATTTAAACAAATGTTATTATTTTAATCTTTCCTATAATTTCGAAGAAAAACTCGCGGAAATGATTCCTACGTAAGAGATATATCGAAAGGAAATAATAGATATGCATATATAATACAATAATGAATTATAGTAATTTCGTATCGTGCAATGATAAAGAAAAAAATTAAGAAAGTTCCTTGAGTCAGAAATGAAAAAAGGGAAACAAAAAAATAATACAACATGACATAATCTCCGAGTTCAAATCAAATGAAATATGCTTGGCTCAAGCTCGAAACTATTGCAATGTGTTACTAAATATTTTCTAAACAATTTAATTAAAAAAACAATTAACAATATGTTTATCATTATATTTAATCATGTACGCACGATTCAATTTTTACACATTTCTCTGCTTTTTTTGTTTATATGTAATTAACATTTTGTTTTTACTTTTTGCATATACTTTTATTGTTTGCCTTATTACTTTTCTATGCATATATTATAATAAATTTTTATGTTATTTTAATAAAAATTATTTTTTTCATGTTTATTATGATAATAATTTTTGTTAAAAATTGTTCATTAGATAAGTTTACAAAAAAAATGTATTCAAATTTTGATAATAAAGTAGAATAAATATTACAGATGTATTGATTATTACTTTTACCAAAAATGATAGAAATGTTTTATAAATACAAGAAGATTGACATTTAAAATATTCTTTATTAAAGTAATTATTACAGAATTAAATGCACAAAATAATTATACTTTTTAACAACAATAAGTCCTTTATTTATATATTTTATTTCTAGCTGAGTCTTCATATATTTAGTGTCACTTTTAATCTGTAACCATTTAATCTAATTATAATTACAATCTAATTATACTTTTTTTTAAATTATATATCAATTACACATTATATGTTTGGATAATCAATAATACAAATATTACTGGAGTAGGATAGTTTGACAAAATATTAATCAAAAGAGAAAAATATTTGCACTCATATGGCACAATAACAAGGATACGAAAACTAATTTTGTACAAATAAAAAGAAGTTACTTCCCTACATATAAAAATTTACGTACAAAATCAAAAAAAATGTCTAACTTCATATTTTTGTTCATTTTACCAGAATAATACTGAAATTACGTACTTGTTGAGTATTTGTATATTTTAATTCTATATAAAGTTTAATACTATTCTTTTACAGCAAAAAATTTAAGTACAAGAATAATGTTAATCAAAAAACAAAAGTTTAATAAAATTTGTTTTCAAAAATAATATTTCTTTAAAATAAAACTATTTACAATTGTATAAGTACTATCAAAATTCAGAAAGCAAATATTTTTGCTAAATAATAAAAATAAATTTTATCAATAAAAAATTAACATTTAAAATTTTAATCGTCGTATAATAAACTGTGCAACAATTCCGGCGTTTCCGGCTGTTTCAAGCAAAGCGACACTTTCTCCTGCGTGTCGCCAAATTTGTGCTGCTCCAGCTGTCCCAAATCATTTTCCAGCATCGTCTCAATTTCGTCATCAATGTAAATCGAGTTCTCATAACTTTTGTCCAAGTAACTCGTGGTCGGTTCTCCCGAGTGGATGGTCTCGTTCAACGTGTTCTGAATGTCGCTGTCCATAATATTGAACATGTTCTGAAAAGTGTTGAGTGGGTCAGGCACCGGATTTGCAATTCTCTGAGCCATTTCCTGGCTCTCAGGCATCATGCTGCACATCATCTGGTGACACTTGAGCTGGTGATTTTTCAGATTTCCCGTTTGGGAAAAAGATCTTTCGCAGTACTGACACTGGTAGGGACGTTCTCCAGTGTGACAGCGCATGTGTCGCTGCAATTTGTACTTTGTGGCAAAAAGTTTGCCACACTCCGAGCAACTCAGAGACTGATTCTGCAGGGTAACATCGGTGATCGACTGCTCCAATTCTGTGTGGAAGCTGATCATGTGAGATTTTAATGAAACTTTGTGACGAAAACACTGCTGACAATGGGCACATTGAAACGGTTTTTTTCCCTCGTGACATTCTTTGTGTTTGGTTAAAATTTCTTGTTGGTTGAATGACATTTGACAAATCTGAAAAATTAATGTTTGGAAAAATAAATTTTAGCTTTATAACAATATATTAAAATTTTATAAAACTATTTTCAGCTACATAAAAGTATATTTGAGCTTCATACAAATATTTTTAAGTTTTATAACAGTTTGTTCAAGCTTTATCAAAGAATAATTTTGTGGGACCTGGTAATACCCAGGTAAGTGGTATTTCCAAAAATGAGATATAATGCTTGTTTATATCCATTATTTTAATTGTTTTCCAAAATATCTTATTTTTTAGAAATGTCACTTATCTAAAAAATATATTATTGCTGGAACCCATAGATTTAAGCTTAATGAAAATGTTTTTTAACTTTTCAAAGTTATATTTAAGTTTTATAAAATTATCTTTAATATTTACAAAAGTATATTTTAGCTATATAAAAGTATTTTTAAAAAAAGCTCTACACAAATATATTTGAGTTTTATAAAAATATTTTTTAACTTTATTCAAGTTTGATACTAAGTATTTTTAACGTTTCTTAAAAATACTGACATTGCAAACAAAAGGACGTTGTCCTGTGTGAATCCTCTTATGTCTGTTCAAGTGTGCTTGACAGCGAAAACTCTTTCCACACATCAAACAAGAATATTTTTTTTTTTCCTGGATACTCATAGAATTTTTCATGGATTTTGTCACAGGATCAGCTTCCTTAAATCTGCCCAACATATCCTAAAGTAAAAAAGAAAGCAACATTAATTAAGATACACAAAAATTAATTCTCAATTTAAAAATGTTTAATTTTATTACCTCATTGAAGTCAATATCCAGGGTGGGTGCAATTAGCTGTTTTTGAATATTCTTCACCATAATACAAAATTCATTAAAAATACACATCTTTTGTTCACAATCAGTGCAGACGTACTTTGAAAATGCATCGGTTGACAAGATATTTATAACCTTAAAAGCAAAAAAAAAACATGAATCGTACAATTTCAAAAAATGTTTGATTTTCAAAAATATTCGATCAAATCAGCTGATATTTACCTCTTTGGAAAAATACTTGTCAATCATAGCAATCAGCAACGAGCCCTTAACTTTGTCTCGAAATAAATCCGTTCCTTTTTCGTTTTCTTTGCCGCACATTCTGCACTGCTTTGTCGCGATCATTTTGTGTAACATCATTTTTGCAAGATTTCAAAAATTTTGCCGCAAAAAATTTTTGTAAATTCAATAAATCACAACTCTTGACAGGTCAACAATCGTAAAAAAGAGCAACTCTGACAGTTGTTTCGCGAAAAGTGCGATGTTTATAATAAGCAGAGTGGTGGGGATGTGCGCATGCGCCAACTGTCAGAGCTTTTATGTAATTGTAAACATGTGAGTTTTGACAATTTTACCCTTCAAAGTAATGCAAAATTTTTCTTAAACAAAAAAAACAATAGATAAAGAAAAAAAAAACTTTTCTTTTATGAAATTCAAATTTAGACGTTAAAATTAAATAATATATATAGAAATATATATACTGGAAAAATAAAAAAGAAGAAACGTTAAAATGATGTCATGGAAAATTTGTTAAATTGATTTGTAAAAACTACAAAATGACATTTTTTGGTAATGGCTAATTTGCGGTGGATTTTAAATTTTTATTAATTTGTCCGGAAAAATTGTTGAAAAAAATCTTCACAGCACTGGGAATATTGAATTGAAATGTTTTTAACCTCAAATTATTTTGATGCAAAATGAATATTATGAATCTGGCGAAACTGCGACACCTGAATAAAAATGCACTGCGACGATTTTATGGAAAAAGTGCAAAAAACGTGAGACAACAGTTTTTAAATTATTTCATCAATCATGCTGGGCATGAGTTTATTCGGTCGAGCCCTGTTGTTCCTTACAACGATCCGTCTACACCGTTTGTTAATGCCGGCATGAACCAGGTGAATTATTTACACAATTTTTGATCCATAAAAAACTTGGCTAACTAAAATAGAAGTATTTTTTTTAGCAAAGTTTGATTTTGTTGTTTTTTTAACTATTAATTATGTACAATTTTGTTACAGTTTAAAGGAATTTTATTGGGCATAAATAATCCACCAGCACCCAAAGTAGCAAATTCTCAAAAGTGTATCAGAGTTGGTGGAAAGCACAATGACATTGACGCAGTGGGATCTGACACTTATCATCACACATTTTTTGAAATGCTTGGAAATTGGTCTTTTGGAAATTATTTCAAGGTTTTTCTTAATATTATCTAACATTTTTTTTATTTTTGGAAATATTTTACAATTTTTAATTGTCTTTTGAAAATTATTTTCAAGTTTTTATTACTTTACTCAAAAAAATGTTATCATTTTCATAAATATTATAATATTTTTGTAAATCTAATAAATTTTGCTGAAAAATTGTTGATTACTTTAGAATTAAAATAAATTGATAATGACAATTTATTAAGTATAATTATGTATTTGTAAATTTTCAGAAAGAAGCCTGTGAATACGCGTGGAACCTTCTAACAGGACCTTACAACATACACAAAGATTTCCTCTACATAACATACTTCAAAGGCGACGAACAGTTAGGAATAGATCCGGACCTTGAGTGCAAAGAAATCTGGAAACAGCTTGGAGTGGCTGAGGACAAAATCCTGCCTTTTGGAACTAAAGATAACTTTTGGGAAATGGGTGCCACGGGACCCTGTGGTCCGTCGACTGAAATTCACATCGACCATGCAAAATTGTCAACGAATCAAGCAGAAAGAATAAATAAGGGTCATGCTGACTTGACTGAGCTGTGGAACATAGTTTTTATCCAGTATCAAAGGTTAAAACAATTGGAAAAACTAACATTTTTTTATAAGTCATAAAAATATTATTTTCATCCTTTTTACAAGGGGTCAAAATAGCAATCTAATAGTATCTAATAAGAAGCCACAGTAGCGTTCCGGCCACATTTTCTACATCATCATCTACATTTTTTTCTTTTTTTTGTACTTGGCTGGAGCCTCTACAGTGGCTCTTGATTTTCAAAGTTTTAAGTGATTTTAATAATTTTTTTGCAGACTGACAGATGGTTCTATAGTACCTCTACCAACTTACCACGTGGACACTGGTATGGGATTCGAAAGACTTCTGGCAGTAATTCAAAACAAAAGGTCAAACTACGACACAGATCTTTTCCAACCTTTGTTTACAGCGATTGCGAATTATGCAAAGGTTCCGAAATACGAAGGGAGATATGGGTCTGCAGACAAGGATGGAATGGACACTGGTTATAGAATATTGGCAGACCATGCGAGGATGATAACTGTTGCTTTATCTGATGGCATTATACCAGACCAAAAGTAAAAGCAAAAAAAAATTTTAATTATAAATACTTAAGTTACTAACATTAATATTGATGTATTATAAAATACTTTGGTTAATAACGTTCATATTGATTTATATTACAGTCCCAAACTGAGACGTGTTTTGCGAAAAGCTATAAACGTCAGTGAAAATGTATTTCGGAAAAATGGATTGCTAAATGAGTTAACGTACAGAGTTGTAGAAAGTCTAGGAGAAACTTATCCGGAATTAGAAAAAAATATTAAAAAGGTTCACTTTAAGTTCTATTTGTATTGATGTGTTAAGAGCTATAAATTCTTAAACTAAATATTGTAAAATTGTTTTAGGTACAAAACATAATTAACTATGAAGAGGAGATTCTCAAGTCTCTCAGGGATAAGACCGAAAATGACTGGAACAAAATTTTGAAAAGCCGTCCAGAATTGTCTTCGATAACTGAAATTACTCCTGGGTTAATACCAGCTTATAACGAGCTGCAGACAAAACTGAAAGCCGAGTAATTAAGGATTTTTTATATTTTACTTTTTATAGTTACAGTTTATAACATTTATTAATATTAATATTTTTATTAAATCTTTCAGAAGCAATTTTAATTCAATATCAGGAGACCTGGCTTATAGATTGTACGATACTTATGGCTTGAATGTAGAAACAATATCAGAATTGGCAAAAATCGAGTCTCTGAATTTCGACGTTGAAGAATTCAAAAAAGAATTCGAGAAGAAAAAAGAACAGTCCAGATTAAAGCACTCAAATTCACAAAAGAATATTATCACCGATGAAATACTGAATATTCTTGAAAAAAGTAAAGTACCAAAAACAAACGATACCTATAAATACGTTTACGATTATGAGGACAATGAATACAAATTTCCTGCTCTTGAGTGTAAATTACTGGACATGGTAGTTGATGGTAAATTTTATACAACATAATAATGATTTTAAAAATTCTAAAAAGATGTCTCCAACAAAGATAATTCTGTTTTAGGAAATTTACTTTCAAAATTAGGTTTGCAAATTTTCGATGAAAAACAGCTAATTGTCGAAGCTACTGTAGCTCAAAGTGGAAATATTGTTCAGAGAGATGCCATAATAAATCCCACGACAGAAGTTGCAATTTTATTGGACAAAACTATTTGCTATGCACCAGAGGGAGGACAATTGTCTGACAAAGGATTTATCAAGATTAACAATGTTTTGTTTGCTATCAAAGAGACTCGTAAAATTCGAGATTACGTTTTTCACATTGGTCACTTTGTTATTCAAGATGCAAAGTAACTAGATTGAGTATATTTAAAGATGTATAAATATTCTTATGCTAAAAATATTAAACAAAATATTTCTTAAATTTGTATTTTAGGAATTCAGAATTTGAAGTGCAAGTTGGGGATGACTGTCTGGTTACCATCGACGAAAAGCAACGTCTCGGGGCAATGCGTCACCACACAGCAGTGCACTTATTAAATGCAGCACTGAGACACATTTTACCAGTTTCTTCGCAGCGATCGAGTGTCGTGTCAAATGACTTATTAAAATTTGATTGCAGTGTGTTTGGCAACAAACTCACGAGCGATTACATACTGAAAGTTGAAAATCTTATTAATGACATCATCATGGAGAGTATACCTGTAAAAACTAGCACAATTGATATGCTTCAGATGCTCACTGATGACAATATCACCACAATACCAGGAGAAATTTATCCTGATGATAAAATTCGAGTAGTTTCAATGGATGGAAAAATTCTGAATTCAAAGTAATTTTCGATTAATTACCTTAAAATTTGATTTATATAAATGTGAATAATTTAATTGTACTCAATTTTTAGAGAAGCTTGCTGTGGTACCCACGTCCTTAACACATCACATTTAAAACACTTTTGTATTTTGAATGTAAAGTCTGAAGGCAGAATCAGCAGTAGTATAAAAGCAGCAGTGGGGCCTCTTGCTGAGCAGGCCAGACTGGCTGGAGACAATTTTTCAAATAAACTGAAAAATCTGGAAAATGAATTTACAAAAAGCAACGTTCAGAGAAAGGTTTTTAGTAAATTGTTGCACGAAATGAAGACTCAGTTGAAGGATAAAAATAGCAAAATTCCCATTTCTTATATTTCGGTTCAGGATTGCTTGAAGAGGATTGAAGATCTGAATGTGGCTGTCCAGCTGAAAGAAAAGGAAATTATTAGGTAAAAATGAATTTTAAAAAATCATTTCAAATAAAACTAATGAAATTATTTGCTTTTAGAAGTTCAATAGAAACAGAAATAAAAAATTTGTCTTCGTCTCTGCCATTTGTCGTGCATTATCTTCAGCCAATAGATGGCTCACTTGACATGTTTCCTCTGCCAAAAATCACAAAATTGTGCTCGGAAATTCCAGTCTTGATTGTTGTTTACAATCAGGGAGTTGTCGAGGCGAGATGTTGTGTTCCAAAAGTAAAAAAAGTTGTTTATAACATATTTCTTCAAGTTCTTTTAATTTCTTGTAATTTTATTAATTCTTTTATTTATTATTATTTTTTTAGGAAATGGTTTCTGACAAGTTCAACGCGCAGATCTGGATGAAAATAATTTTACAAACCTTTAAAGCACAAGCAACCAACTCAAGTAACAATGAAATTTGTAATATGAAGGCTAAAAAAATATCACTCAACGAGGTTAAAGTTCTTACAGACAAATGTATTGCTGAGGCCTCAAAATTCGCTTCCTTACATCTAACAAAATCCTTACGAAATAAAACTGAAGAAGAATAAAGAGGTACTTTTCAATTTATTTTCAGTTCTTTGTTCCAAGCAATTAACATAAAATTGTCAACATAGAAATTTATTTACAGTAATATTCACAAAAATCTGCAATTAAAAGTTCGTCGTAGAACGTCACTTTTGGACGTTTGTCTCATAAAATGTTCTTAAAGCATTCCACTGGGGAGTGTGAAGCAGAACGTGTTCTCGTTTAGATCTCATGAAATTCACTGCTTGCTCGGGTGTCCATCCATTTTTCTTAAATTTACAAGAAATTAATATATTTTGTATTCAAAAAAAGTAATTTTATCATTTAATTAAACTGAACTTAGGAAGTTTAATTTAATTTAATTTAATTTTTACTTGATAAATTAATTATTTTTTAATATTTACCTTCATCAAATAACATCCAACTAAAGTTGCACTTCGCGTTCTGCCAGCTTTGCAGTGTACATAAACCGTTCCAGAAACTTTATTTCCATTACTATCAATGTCTCCAGTTTTTCGAAATTGATTTATGAAATTTACACCTGTTTTCAGCTTTTCTTGACACGGTGTCTCAAAAATGTCAGTTGTGGATAACTGTACAAAGTGTATACCGTATCTATTCCATCGCTGAAAAATAATTGCAAATTTTTTTTGAACCGTTCTCTTTGAAATCAATTTTGGAATTTTAAATTTTTTTTTACCTCAGCTGTGTTTGAAAATAATTGCAACTCGTAGTCTTCATTCATGGACACTACTGCAGTTACATTTTCTTCTTTAATTAACTATAAAATAAAAAAGAAAAATTATAAATTAAAATATGACAAATAAACTTTTAATTAAAAGTGAACTTAAATAAACAAAAATATTGTTAATTCTTGTTAAATTTATATTTTAAATTGAAGAAATACCTTTTCAGTCATTCTTTTGAATGGCAGAGCACCCAAAATTACTGTTTCATCTATTCTATCGTACCATCTTCTCGCTGTGACTTTTTCCATTGCAACATTATAAAGTAGTGAAGGATAAAATGTGATTCTAGCAAACATTTTCACTGTAATTTACACACAACCTTGTTACACAATTATAACATTTTCACGAAAAAATAATAAAAAAAGACTAGAAGTTTATCAAAAAAATTGTCTTCTAATTTGTTTAAATTTGTTCAATTTATTCATATTTCAGCAATCTGTCAAAACTTGATTAATTTTCTTGTTTATTCTTCTTTCAGTGAGACATGGCTCCAACGCCGAGGAGAAAGTATACTGAAATCATCTCTGTGGAACACGTTGTACGATGAGAAAGGAGGGGAAAACTATGGGTGGGGAAAGGTGTAAATGGACTACTTAATCTAAATCATTTCAAATGTATTATGATTTTGTTCATAAAGCTCTGTAAAAAGTTATAAAAAAGGACATGTAAATAAAATTGCAAGTTTCAATTAACAAAACAAATTTTTAAAAAGTTACATCTCTATTCTAATTAAATATGTATAGAAATTTATAGATATATTTTTGTTCAGTATTTAAACTTTGTTTTCATGGTTAATTCATTTTTTGACAGATTCAAATTATGAATATTTTAAAAATTAAAGTTTATACTTATTGTAAAACTAAAAATATACAAAAAAATCTTATGATTCCCTGGACACTGGGTTTAAAATCAAATTACCATAACTTTCATCTTTTGCAAGAGAAAAATAATTATATTTGTATAAGTTTGTACAAAACAACATTCTATATACATAAATTACAACTCTTATCAGCTAATAACAATTTTTGTCTTGTTATTTATATAACTTATCATATCAGCATTTAAACAATAATTAATTATGTACATTTGCTAAATTCTTTTTTCCTTAAAAAATCAAAAATATTTTGTTCATATTCATTTTTTTTGACAAATTCAAGCAAATACATTTTGTTCTAAATGGGTTTTTCTATTATATCCGCGTCCAAACAAAATTTCCCCAGTTTCCCCGACCTGAACAGCCCCACAAAGTGTCTCGCAGCTGCCGGCAAATCTGGTTTCTCAATCCACTGTCCAGTCGCCACGTCTTTCAGTTTCAGTACAATTTTCAGTTTAGCTGCAATAAACGTCATCAGGTACAAATAGTTGTCCGTGGGTTCAGACATGCCAAGCACATCCGCATACTGAAATTGTTTATGCTTGTTCAGCCAAAAGAGCAAATAATCCGCCATAATTTCCGGCCCACAAATTGTGTCCTGAATGCAGCCACACAAAGCCAATTTTAGTCCCGCATAAACGTCCCTTACAAGAGGATCCAGAATCCCTGGAGTGTCCAGCAAAAAAACTGACGGATCTTCTGAGATTCGGATCTTTTCCATCAACGACCTGGTAATGCCGGCCTTGGCTCCAACCTGGGCTACACTTTTTCGTCGCAGATGCTGATTTCTCAGACGATTTATTAGCGAAGACTTGCCGACATTTGGTGCTCCGATTATCATCATTATGTAGTCCTCAGCTGTGGTGCGGTTGTACCTGTTGGATTTTAAAATTAGTTCGATGGCCTTGGGCATGATGGATTTGGTTTCCTTACAGGTGTCTCTTTTGAAGTTTGTGAAAAATATATTGTCGATGCCTTCTTTTTGAAGGAGTTTTGTCGTGGGATGTTTGTACGACTTGTCCATGAGGTCGATCTTGTTAAGGACGAAGATATGAGGCTTGAGGCCGGTAATGGTGTGCTTGAAATCTAGGTAACGTCCGGAAATGGGGATACGGGCGTCGTGCACCTCGATTACGCAGTCGACGCTTTTCAGGGTCTGTTGCATTTGCTTTAAACCTTTGCCCATGTGTCCAGGGAACCAACGCAAGGGATCTTTGTTTTTTAATAAAAATACGTCGCGAAATTTGGGAACAAATTTACCTCCTACTGTGTTTGACATTGTGACTCGGCTACGTAGGGTGACAGGGTTGATGAATTGCGAAAATTTTCTGAAAAAAAATTTGTTTTAATTTTTTGTTTCAACTAAGAAATTAAAAATGCATTACACATTTTTGGAAATTGATTATTTTATATAATAATAAAGATTACACAAATAAAAATTATATAATTTATTGTTATATATGAGATTTTTACTAGTAAAAATGTGAGTGTAAGGTAAAAAAAAATTCGAGTTGAAAATGATAAAAATTACTTTTGAAATGTCGTTATATTTGATTTAAATAAATCGACGTTTATAATTATTAGTTAGAAATTAGAATTCTTCTAGTAGTCTTTTTGACGAAATTGAATTTATTTAAAATTATGATAAAAAAGAAATAATAAATGTGTCTGATGTATATAACGAATGAATTACATAAAAGTATTGGTTTTAAGTATTATTTATAATGACGTAATGTGAAAAAAATTTAATTGAAATAGAAAAACATAAATTGAGATCAAATTATAAGACTGATATTAAATAAAATGAGAATTTTTAATGAAAGCAATATAAAAACATAACCTATGTGAAATCGGTAAAAAAGACACTAACATGTTGCTTCAATTGTTGTCGTTCCAAAACAATCACATTACTTTCTTCAATTTGCACTGCTTTTTATTTTTTTTTTACTTTGAGACAGCTGTTATTATTCTTAAAAAATAGAAATTAAACATTAAAATCGTCAAATAAATCACAATGCTCACAACTTTTGAATCTTTGAATTTAGGCAAGTTTTTTAGCAGATTATTTCTGTACAGAGTTTGTTGTTGTTGTTAGATTGTGGCCCCCGGAGGTTTCCCTCACTATACAGCCAATAAGAATATGAGAATCAGTCTTTAATATTGTATAGTTATTGTTTTAAATATTGACTTTAAGGTGATATGTCAAGTCTAGAGTCACGGAGTTAGTGTCTTTTTCAATTAAAATTCATTCGTAACGAATTTAATCTACTAAAACATATCAGGCCATTATTTAATAATGGGAGAATCATATGCTTTATAAAAAAGTGATTTTTATTAAACCCATTTGGCTCCGTAACCTCCCCCGTTTTTTTTTAATATGTCAATAATGATACAAACGGGGGAGGTTACGGAGCCA
>JABFPM010002839.1:0-15631 GCA_022817325.1 Idris sp. 1 HC-2018
TTTGTTGGGCCGTTTAACGTCAGAATTTTCAGCGATTTTACGACATTTTTTCGCAGAGTCGTCAAACTTCAAGTTGTCATCGAATTCAATGATGACAGAATCTATGGCGACATTAAAGATCTTATCTAAAACGGCGTCGTAAACGAACCACTTCTCACCATTCATAATAAAACTTTGAGCCTTGAAGAGTCACTCCGCGAACGCTTGTTAGGAAAAATAGTATATGAAACTTGGGATCGAATAACAGCTTCGCTCCGCTGAACTAGGATTGGATTCTCGGGTGGGCCGAAGAGACCCTCGGGGCGTCCTCGGATCTAATCCCAGCTCGCCTCGTGAAGCTGTTCTTCGCTCCCTCGTTGCATAATATACTATTTCAGTCGCATTCTCAAAAAATTCTTCTGGAAAATATTTCATAAATAATGTTAAAGGTGATGATAGCGTTGGACAATCAAGCGTTTGTACGTCTTTTTTCCGTGTTGTAACAGGTGGTGCAATTGGAACTGATGACCATGAAATCGTTGGTTTTGTTGTTTTAGCAATAGACTTTTTTTGGAGTTTTTATTACTATTTTTTGATTTTATTAAAATTTTTTATTGAAAAATTGTGTTCTTTATTTTGCTTAGAAGTGTCAAAAACATCCTCGGGTTTCACTGTCCCTAAATTCATCGGGTTGGTCATTTTCCATGAAATTTGTTTCATCATCACTATCTTCATTTAAATCTGAAATGTTGCCATTTTGAATTTCTGCAAAAAAATTGTCCAAGACTGTCATCTTCGACGTGATCTGTTTGTTTACGCAAAATTCGTGTTGATCTTTGAAGCGTTGTCATAACGGATTCTTTACAAAAACAAAACTAAGTAAAGAAGTGATGTATTCATTAATTATTAAACTTAAAAAATTTGTTCTTTTATACTAAATAGAAATAATTATTTAATCAAAAATGTATTGAAATTGATAGAAATGTTATATTTTCTTTTTACAACAACAATAATAAATTTACATATAATATGTAAAAAATGTAATATAACCGATTGCTTTTTTAAATATTATTATCAAAGTAAAATTTGCATAGCTTACCTTTCAGTGTATTTTGTCAAATTGTAAGACAGATTTTTTGTTTACAAAATTTGTTTAAAATCAAAAAGTTCTTATTATTGATCTACACAAAACTTTAAATCTTATTTTGATATTATCATTATATTATTACATATGTACAAGTATTGCGACGATATATACTTGTAAAACATGCATAATAATCAATATATAATGAGCTAACCTTTGACTGTAACAAAACATGTTTATTCGATTCGAAATAATAATAAAAACTTGCTAAAACACGTCGTCTGCGTCAAAACACAAGTAATGCATTTAATGAACCTTAAACGACCATTGAGTCACTATGTACATTATAATGTACATAATTATTTATTAACATATAAGTTATAAATATTGAAAAATGATAATACATTTTTGTTATATATGCTTCATTAGACTTCTATCTGTGTAAAAATAAATTTTGTTTAAGAAAAAAATAAATGTAATACTAATTTTTCAATAAATAAAAATTTCAATATTGTCGTCGCCGCTAACGTCTGATTTTTTATTTATTTAAGTGAATTTTTTAAACTAAACATTTACTAAAATTAGTTTTAAAAAGTATGAGAGTGTTTTTCATTAAGAATATAACAATTTGTATGAATTTGATTTAAAAACAGTGATTAGGAGCGCTTAAAAAATTCTTGAAGTTCATATACATTATAACGTACACGGTGAATGAAAGGGTTAAAATGTTAAAACAATTTATAATTAAATAAATTATTTATTGTTATTAATGTTAACGGAAGTTGTCATTTAAAATTATGTGCTTTACACAATAACTTTTCTGAAAAATAGCTTCGTTGACAATTTCTTCGTCCTCTCAACGTCACATAAAACTTTGTTTTGCTCCTCCATTTGGAAAATAATATATCCAAATCATTGCATTCAAAATAGAATCTTTTTTGCAAATTTCTCTCAAAGTATTCTCAAGTACTAGAATATCAGGTACATCAACTGATGTATTAATTTTGATGCGTTTGCATCGTTCGTTCAATTTTAAATAAATAATTTTTTTAGTCATTTTAATAAAAAGTAACAACAAATTCCTTTGTTTTCAACAAATATACTGCGTTCAAGCTTCCATAAATTTATTCTTTAAGATGAGATTAGGTTATGTTGTGTTAAACTTAGTTTCTATGGCACATGATAGGGATCAGTCAGTTATTTTCAGCCATTAAAGCGAACGTATCCTTGTTTACTAAGGTACGTGGAGAGCGTTTAATTGAAGGCCTAAACCTGATTCTTCTTTCAGTAAAATTGAATATTTTTATATAGATTTTTAGGATTCAATTGAAATTGAAAATATTTATAAATTTTTTAGGTCCAAACTTAAATTTTATTTTATTTTTTTTAAATGAAACTAAAAACTACATTTTATACATTTCTAAGTCAGTGTGGCGTCATTTATTAATCCTTATATCGACGTCACACTCGCACACAACCGAACATTCGTGAACATACAACAAAGAGGCGAAGCTTTGCTCAAATCGCAGTTGGACACAAGCGTTTTTTGGAAGTTTTGGACTATCGATAATCGCTCGCCGCGCCAGTCAACTAAGTAAGCCGTTTTTACGTTTTTTGGAACCCAATTTGCCGTGCTAATTTCGCTTTTGAGTCGTGCAATTTTTGAAATAGAAACTTGCTTTTTCAGTAATCCAACTACCTTGCTATTTTCGCAACGTGAAGGGACAACAATAAAGAAACTTTGCATCCGTTGGGGGTTCTAAATAGAACGTTTAAAAATCACTTCTTTTTGCAGTGCTATGTTGTCTTTTGCTTGGGATCTTCTCTTTTTCGCAATCTGGTTTGTAGTTCAAAAATGTATTAGTGACAGCCATATCAAACCCATGTGCAATCATTCGGTTTGTCCATTTTCTTGATTTTATGAAAGACCTATAATAACTAATACATCGATAAAAAAGATAAGCTCCTCCCATTTTGCATTATAAATTTGCACAATATCAGGGATTTCAACTTCTTCGTAGGTTTTTTTCTTCCTGTTTCATCTTTCTATCACTGTTGGAAGTCCAGATGATACAAAATTGGAGCCAAGATGAACACTTTTGTTGCCATACCATTTGATAATCCCTATTTTATTGTCCTTACTGGAAATCTCAAAGCTGTTTCCACGTTATTTTTTCTTCGTAGCTTTTTTAACAGTTAATAAATCAAATTTGAGGTACAAATTATAATATAGAATAAAAAATCACATTCAATGGGTTACAAAATTGATCAAAACTATGTCCATTGTAATGGACATCAGGTCACAAAGGGTTAACTTGTTTTTCCATAGATGTAAAGTTGTTTACTTAAATTTCCGGGTCAGGGTTAAGGTCAGAATTAGGTTCAGGTTGGTATTGTCAATAGGTTTCGAATTGAGATTGGGGTTGGGGTTAGGGCTAGGGTTAATGCTGGGGCTGAGGCTAGGATTGGGGTTAAGGTTAGGACTGTAGTTAGAGGTGGGGTTGGAGTTTGTGATAGGGCCGTAGTTGAGGTTGAGATTGGGATTAAGCTTGGGCTCTCAAAGTGTTCAGTCTGCAGGAAAAACAGGAGAAGTGGGAATTGTAAGTCTAAAATATAAAAATTAAAATTTAAAACTGACCTTCTTTCATGTACAGTATGATTGTTTGAAGTTGGTTTTATTTGAAAATCTTTAAAAAGCGATATTATAATTTATTGGATTCTTGTATACTTAATTTACTTTGTTGAGTATTTTAAATAATGTAATATCATATATAATTCATAAGAATTTATGAATTTAATCTTAGATATATGTGGGAAATATACGGGAGTTGTACAAGATTTTTTGTTTAAATATTCTCTGGACACCCGGGGTAAGTGCTACAGTAAGGTTCGTATCGGAACCCCAACCTTAACCCTAATACAAGGGTGGCCGCTATTTTTGCAAAGTTCAGAAATTGATTCTCTTAGGCTGGAATCTTGTTTAAAATGTTAAGAAAATAGAAAATATTCTTACGATGACTTTATATAAGATTGAAACATGTGTAATTGAAGAATATTTTCGTTCCTGTGGTGGCAGAATTGTATTACTTAGAGTCCTATGGCATTCAAATAACAACCTCTAATGGAATATACGATGTCTACTTTTGTTTCATTAAATTTATTGCTGACATTGTTGCAGCCAATGCCATTTTCTGATTTTTAACAAGTTTCTCTGCAAAACTACCTTATAGATTTTGTTTGTCTCAGAGTTCCGAATTTAGTTCTGTTCTGCGTGAAACTGAGTGCATATTGCGAACTGAAGAGAATTATTTGCGTGATCTTGATCAAATGGGTTTTTCTAAGACGGGGATTTTTTACGAATCTGCATTTAGTAATTTTAAAACCGCAATGATATTTGATTTAATGAGTGTTGATGTGGTTCATGATTATCTGGAAGATGTCTGTCAATATGATCTAGAGCACTTCATTAATTTATTAAAAAAAAAAAAAATTCACTTTGCAACAATTGAACGACCAAATTTCTCTCTTTGATGTTCGTGAAGATAGAAAAGTAACAAGCCTCAATATATACATGAAAATCATATCACAGATCGATGCGTACATTTGTCTGCTAGCGAAACACTCTGTCTAGTTCAAAATATTGGTATTCCGATTGGTGATTATGTACCAAAAAAAATAAATGCTGGAAAATCATCATTTTACTTAAAGAAATTCTTGATTTTCTGATATCTCTAGTGATTCACGATGGCATTCCAGATTATTTGGAAAGTATAAGACACAGTCATCTGTCATTGTGCCTGTTGTTGGTGCCTGGTTACTTAAAACCTAAACTCCACTTTTTAATTCATTATTTTACATTGATGACATGCACTGTTCCACTGTGGAATATGTACTCTCTCAGAGACGAGAGCCAAAATCACAAATCGAAATCAATTGCAAAAATTGTGTGCAGTTGACAAAATATTTGCAAAACAATTGCTATTAAATTAAAACTCAAATTGAATCACCGTTTGATGGATCCAAAAAAAAGTATGTCTAAATTTGTAAGAAAAGAAAACATACAAAAATTTTGACAATTGACTTTGTACTGTTTTTTATTCATTATCCTATGGTTCCCTATAAGTAATATACAAATGTGTTTCACAGACACGCACGATTGGTGCGCAGAACACGTGATTCCCGTTCGTGCAAGATCCTATCACGTTGGTCGCGCAAGGCTCAGCCGTGCAACACTAAATGCCTGAGCCGTGTGCAGCAAACGGAATGCCCATTTGTGCACGCATCACACAGTTGGAGCGCCAACTAATGCACGTCTGACAGTGTTCTTATAATTGTGCTAACCATTTGCGCACAAGCGTGTTCCACGAATCGGGAAAATTGGAATTCCTTGGCACACGTCTCAGACGTTTGTAACACACGTGACAGACGTATGCAGTTTGATGCGTGTAGCCAAAGCAAATCTACACGGAGCGAACAAAAAACGAATGACGCGTTTATAGCACACGTCTGAGGCGTGTTATGAACATTTCTAAAAGAAATTAGGTTAGGGAGACGAGTGAGCTGTTTTACTCCATGTCTGGTCCGTTTATACCTTCGGGGCTCAGCCGTTTATCAGGCACAATTGCTGAAAAAACTGCTGATAATTGTCCATACTCGAGTGACAAGTTTATCGCACCTGACTATGCCATTTAAAGAAAACGTCTCAGCTGTGTGCAGCACACGAGTCAGGCGTTTTTCGCATAAGTCTGTGTTGCGCGCGAATAACGTCTTACTCTTGCACTCAAATGGATAACTCGTGTACTAAACAAGAATAAGACGTTTATATAAACGATTTTTATAATTTCGTATACGGAAATTCATTAAAGCGATACCTCGATAACTCAGCGGATCGTTTCTGTCACTCTTCTTTTAAATCATTGACATTAGTGCACTTGATCAGGAGAGAGGAACTTCTTCCGTTTCCAGAATGTTATTAAACATAATACAAACAAAAATCAACCAATTCTGTGGTAAAAATTTTGGAAACGGATTATAATTAAATATATTAAATACCATCTTTCTTTGATGCTCTGTCAATTTTCAGGTTATTCATGGCCAAGCAAAGTTCTTCTGGTGTTATAATCACATCCGTGACTAGGTTCAGTACGCTAATAAATAAAGTTGCTTTTATTAATCTTTCGGGGTAAATTTCACGAATTATTTTTGCCAATCTCGTAGTGCTATCTCATTTAGCTTTTTCGGACAAGGTTTACAAGAATTATATGTCCCCCAAAATTCTATTAAATTTGGCCTTAACCATATTTTCATAATTTTTTTCATTTACTGTAACTAGCTCATTGTATAATTTCTTCTTTTTTTTCCAAATAACCAGTTTTAAATTTATTCTCAAAATTATTTGCCGCGCAAATATTAAGAAGCTTCGCTACTTCCGTTTTATATTTTCGACACTCTGAATTAAACTAAGGTTTATTTTTGTTTTTAATTCTATTTTTATTTATGTAAATTGCTTTTATAAGGTTTAATTTTCTTGCTGCATCCTCAATTGCCATGTTTAAATGTTCTAATTGTTCATCCACTATGGAGTTTTCAAAGTCAAAGACGGTTCTTTGCGATTCCCCCATGGAGGCCTGATATTCTAAGACCTTGTTTTCGTTCAACTTCAAACAGTGGTGCACTTCCATATCCGTCGAGTTCATGTACATCAACCAAGATATCTGGTTGAAGATATACTACAGTTGGAAAGTGGTCCGAGGCTATGTATGGTCAACCCAAAAGTCTTCGATCAGGTAATATCAACCCAAACATGGTCGATAACCGAATTACTGTGATAGTTTGCATGGGTAAATGCGTCGGTCGGATCACTCAAGGATCTCCCGTTTACAATGATAAATCCGTTATCGTCCATAAAATTTTGTAAACGGGCTCCTCTGCTGTCTACAATTTTATCCTGAGAATGTCTTTGACTTTTCAACTTTGTGTAAATAAGGGGTTCGCAGAGTGTGTCGTCCGTTCCTAATCTAGAATTAAAGTCCCCCTCCTATAAATAAATACACAATTTTTGTATTTCACATACAAATTGTTGAGTAAGATTTGAAGTACATCTAAGTAATAAGTCATTTCATTTTTAGTTCTAAAATACAAAACTCCTACAATTACAAAATAGTCAAAATATTGAAATTTACTAAATATCCAAAAATCACATTTGTCGACAATTTCAAATTTTCTGTTCTTTAGTGAGTGCAGGACCGCCAGTCCTCCACTTGCTCTATACCCATACTGAAATCTTTCGTAGCACTCATCCAAGAAGAATCGTAAAACCCGTAAGCTTTTGCGTATTCGTCGCTGGTTCCCTCGTTAGCCATGTTTTCGACAGACCTATAAAACAGGAACTCTTCAAAATTGAAGTCAAATCGAGCTTCTCCCAGCCATAAGCATTTAAAAATGTGAATTTCAACGGGTGAACTTGCGTTCTACACGTTAAATTATCTTTCGTCTTCTTCCTCTCTGAGGGCTGCTGTGTTTGATGGGAAAAAAATTTAATTATTTTATCATCCTTTAATTTTTTCTTCTGGCTTTGGGGGGTGTTTGTAGCTAAAGGTTTGACGGTGGCGGGAGGGCTGTGCACCAGGTCGCTAACGTCGCCTTTCCCAGTCGCATTGTAAT
The DNA here is from genome assembly GCA_022817325.1 of Idris sp. 1 HC-2018. NCBI lineage: Eukaryota > Metazoa > Arthropoda > Insecta > Hymenoptera > Scelionidae > Idris > Idris sp. 1 HC-2018. The sequence goes on from JABFPM010002839.1 coordinate 7,727, forward strand.
CAGCAGCGGTGGTACTGATCGAAGTATAGAGCAAACAAATCCGCCACCCCACTGGATGTGGAACATGTCACTTCATTGTAAAATAAATCTTCCAAAAGCTTTTTGAGTCTGAGTGTAGTCGATTTTCTGCCGATAAAATGTAGGATGATCTGAGGATAGAGAAAGCGTCGTCATCAGTTAACTTTTTTTCGAGAATAATGCGACGAATTTCGAGAGTAAAATACTAATTAATTAATTTTGAATAAAATTTTTGTCTAAAACAGATGAAACTGGAGGTAATTCAGCTAATCACATAACACTGATTCAAGTAACTGAATCTACAGACATTTTCGTGGAAACATTGGTTAATAACATTTGGAATTTAACCAAACATCATTTTATCTATGTCAGCCAAAACGATTATCTTAAAAAATGTAAAAAGGAACTGTCAAGGGATACTTGCATTATCATGCTCGATTTCGTAGATAGTGATACATTTGTGGCTTAAGATTTGGTTCAGGCATTTTATTTTCATAATGGGCAAGCAAAACTTCATCCTTTTAATGCATATGATAAAAGTAACGATATTTTACAATTGTTTAGTTGTCGAACTACTGAAAAAAGAATTACCTTTTATAAGAAATGTCATATAATTTTCGGACATTGCCCCTACTCAGTATAAGAACAAGTATTTATAATGTTTATTCACTAAGTTAACAATTATTTCAATTTTGATGATAATATTATAGCATTATTTCAGGAATATTATGTTGAATCTTCTAAATCATGAAAAGGATTTTAAAATAAAATGCCATTCATGTAACTTTTTTGCGCCACATTATGGAAAAAGTTCTTGCGACGGTAATGGAGGAACAGTAAAACGCACCGTTACAAGATCAAATTTACAGAGTCCTCCAGAAAAAACAAGTGTTAACTCCGAAGGCCATGTATGTTTTTTGCAAGGAAAATATTCACGGAGTCAGGTTATAAATTCTTATTAACTAATTTAAATAATTTCACAAAACATTCATTTTTTATGCTATAATTAAAATTGAATAAAAGCAATTTTATACTTTGCAGCTTCCTATGGGTAGACAACAAAGAGTTCAAAATTCACGCAGAAAAATTGGAAAAAACGATTCGTTAAAGCTAAAGCAATTACTGGAATACGAAATTTATTATTATTATTATTTATTTTTTTTTTTGAATCCACGGATGAAAAGAATTTGAAAGTAAAATGTTCACTCGACAATGACTTCAAAATAATCAAAATTTTGTAAATTATTTTAAGAAAATAATCCGGAAATTGAAGATTCTATTTAGATAATAAAAATTGTAATTTAATTTTATAATATAAAAAAAAGGAAAATTAGAAATATAAAAAAAAGTTTTTTTTTTTTGAAAAAAATTAGATTTAATTATATTTTTTTTTCTAATTAACCTTATTATCGTAAAGACAGATTATCATAAGTGTAATCTGCATGTAAATGTTTCATTTGTTTACCATTATTACAGCGAAAAAGTGCACTAGACTGAGAATCTGTAACTTAAGCTAATTATAAAATACGAGAATTTAACAATAATAAAAAAAAAATATAGCTCAGCTTTAAAGAAAAATACCATCCCAGATTTTTGATATGTTGTAGCACGAGATTAACTCTTCACTCTGTCAAATTTTCAACTAAATCGGTGTAGATTACTACACGCATTTGAAATTACTCATTTTTGCAAGAATCAAAATTACGAATTCATTCATGGTGATGTTAAATAATTATAATTCATAAAAATAAATGCTTTCATGATTTATTTTGATATATTAGGACTTCGTGAAAGTATATTAACACGTAAAACTGAGAGAGATTAGGATTTACGGTCAGAAATTGACATTATACTATACCTCTAAAATAGCTTAAAAATTGTTATTTAGACATGTATTATTATCGTTTTTTCAAAGAAATAAACAAATCTTGTTATTTCATCGTATTTTTTTTACAAAAAGAACACTTTTTTGCGCTTCCAATGAGCCAGAAAAAAGGACTTTGCGTGGAAAAAATCAGTTATGAATTTTTGAAAATAGGCTAAAAATGAGCTATTTTGAGGTGTATTAAAAATCATTCTAGACCAGGCTAATGATTAAACTAGCCTTACACATTGATTTTCCACTTTTTTTGATGAGTACTTTCATAAAAAAAAAAAAAAATAAAAAAAAACTTGTGAGATTTTTGATTTTTCAAAAGTGCTATGGAATGACTCGTTTATAAATGCAATTATTTTGACCATATATTCTATAGAGTCGAATTACCTAATACATGTTTTTATACTTTTTTTAACAGATATTTTTCATTTAGTTACAAATCAAAGAAGTTTTAGTTATTTATGTATTCATTAAGATTTCTTATTTATCAGTTGTCTTTTTACTAAAAAAAAAATATTCTGGGATATTTCTCACAATACTAAAATATTATTCGTCAAATTAACAATTCACAAAATTCGAAATTCTAATTAACATTTACACTTAAATCTTTCATGTTCAAATCAAAAAATATTTTAACATATTAATTTATATTAATGTATTTTTAAAAATTATTATAATATTGATTAAAAAAGTTCTAACAATGTACTTTGATAAGGGATTATCACATAACCCGAAACGTAATTGTTAATAAACTTATACATGTGTCCACAAAGGGTTAACTTAACTTAAATTTGACATTTATTTATATTAACCCTTCCGCTCTCATTGGCCCCGTTTTCAATTCTATTCTTTATATTAATTTCTTGGGGAACGTGTGAATCAATAACTTGTGGTATTTAACATCACAATTTAAATCAACACAAGTTAATTAATTTGTAAGTTTGTGCAAATTTTTTGCTGAAACATCATAAATTATTGTTAATTTATTAGTATGTCTAAATTATTCTTCACCAAAATTTGTGGATCCCATTTTATCATGACATACTATTTTTATTACAATTAACAAATAACTAAATATAATCATTAACAACACATTTCAAATTTTTGTGGGGAATTTTGCGAATTTTTAAAGTTATGCTTGTAACTTCAGTCGAATCTATAAAGCAATATAATAATTCAAAATTTTAGTTGCGCGCACATTTTTGAAGACCACTGACAACTTTAAACTGAGCTTAACTTTTTAAGACTGGATTATAAATAATGGGAAACAAAATAACTAAAGTAGCACAAAGTATGATTTAATGAAAAGTACAAAAATATTAATTTTGTATTTCAAAACTAATTTACAATTCCCTGCATACATAAATTTAGTCATCGTACAATAATCTCATTCGTTTTTTTCAAATAATAAATTTGTTTCATAAAATTTATTTGTTATTAAATATCATTTACAATATACTAAGTAGCAACACATTTCTTCAACGTTATATATTAACATGAAACAGTAATAAATTTCGTATCCATCACGTGTTATAATAAAAGCAAATAAATTTCATGATCAAAAGTAAATAACATATATTTGCGTGTCGTTTCTTTTCACGAAAAAGAAGTAGCTTTGCGTATAAAATAAATTATAATTTCAATTAAGTCGGAAACAAAATTTCTTCAACTACTAACGAGATCTGCGTACTGTACATATAAGAGTAACGAGAATTACTTTACTTAAATTGGCAAAAAATAATTCGATATGATTTCGATACATAATTATCTCGCGAGCCTGTTTCCACAGATCCAATTACTCTCATTATAAAATATTAATGGTATACTTAACCGCGTAATATAAGCGATATTTTGTATTAAAAATTGAAATCAATTACCGTGCTACTGCAAAATTAACATTTACACTTGAAACAAGTGAAAGAAAGATATTTCATCGGACGTTTATTAATCACGACTCTCGCGAGTAAGTTCTTTTTTTGCCAGTTTTGCTATGCGCAGTCGCATGTAATTTTGTTTTTCAGAAAAAGATCATTTGAGTCTTGACTTAAATATTCCACGTTTCTATCGGCGCATGCGATCGACTTGGACTGTAAAAAAATCGGCATGACCGTGGCTGGCCGATCCGATCTCTCCTTAAACCGAGCGCATTTTTGTTCAACACATACACATATATACATGTGTGTTCCATTCATTAACTCGCTGATTTGCAGAGCTTATCCGATCTCAGGCAGCAACTGCGCTTAAAGCCTTGAGGTGTTACAGTTCGCGTTTAATTAGCGGTCAAATGAATAAGTTAATTAAATCGCCTTGTCATTTTTTCTTGTTTTTTTGTTTCATTCGCAAAAAATGATAAAAAAGCAAGAATTGATAAAACTGCAGAAATTTTTAATGAATAAAAAAAAACCTTCACTTTTTTTTTACTATATTCAACGATAGCGTGAGTTTCTCATCCATATACTATATATATGTAAAATTTATAAACACGTCAGAAATTTACAGATTTTTATTACTGCTAATTGGTTCAACTTATAAATTAGATGTTTTAATAAATTTAATTTTGATTAAATTTTTCCTTTTTTAAATCAATTAAGATAATAGTAGCAGTATAATAAAGATGTAATTGAATTTGAAATCACAATGAATTACACAACTATTATTCAAAATCGAATGCTAAAAAGTTGAAACTGTCGCAATTATCCAGATTGCAATAATGTCGGTGATTAAAAGAGCCTAATAATCAGTTTAGAATGATGCCGGTTTTTGCGGCAAAGTTAGAGGCGGTGCCTATTGCGCATACAGTGCAACTTCAAACAATATGCAATTCCATTCATTCGCGTATAATTGCTTGATAATCTGTGCACGAAAAAGCCTTTTTCAAGGACCAGCTGTTTCTGGCAAAATTCTTATACAAAAAGCCCTGAGGCTTACGGCGATACGCACGCGACTTAAATTTAAACTCCGAAGAGTTTCATTCTGAAATTTAGTTTTCAGAATAATTTGAATGAAATAAGTAATTTTCCTTTTAAAAAACAGCATCATGTTTTTGCAACAGGAAAGTTATTTATTTTATAAAATAATATCATATTTTACAGAATGATATTCTATTTTGAAAATAAATTTATTTGGGTTTAACAGTTTCATTTAATTTTAGTTCTGCCTTTTCTTGAGATTAAACTGTGTGTAACATAAATATAATATACAAACGTATACAGTAATTCGTTATGGGACACATCACGAGAGAAGCTCAGCGAGATAAGCCATGTCTTTGAATCGATTATGAGCTTCGTTATGATCGCGTTGTTTTAAGGGAAAGTTCCCTTGCGTAGAGTCGAGAGTTCATCGAAGGGTTCATAAGACAAATTGTTATTTACACCCTCTTGAATAGCAAATTCATGGTCTCCCTCTTTATCAAATCGCAGTATTTTCTACTAAGAAATCAGTCGTAAAATAGCTCTGATATATACATTACATTAACAAGTCGCCCCCTTTTTTTCGAACGAAAAGCAAAATGTATATATTTACAAATCATGACTGTTCGCTTTTGTTGAGTACACGTAACTAAAGAAAAATAAAAGAATCTGTTTGTCGAGGTCATAGTGCGAGAAATGGGATCCCCGTTCTTCGGCACAGACGCTCTGACAAATCAAGCTGAAAATTGAATTCTGAAGTGTCGAGGGTCCTGAAACCTTGTCCCTTTACGATTGTTTCTCACTACCGCAGCCGGAATTCCATCAGAGGCTTCTTGCCAAAATTTCTCCGCCATTATTTAATTCATTCCCAAGATTTTCAGAAAGAGTTTTTTTCGGATTTTTTAATATTTTTCTTTTTTTTTTTTAATTTTTTACTTAAATTTTTTTCTGGCTTAATTTTGAATCGAAAATGTTAGTATTAATTTTATATGTATAATTTATACTTTTGAGTGTGACAAAATAAATTCATTGTAACAAACAACTTCATAATTTAGCTAAGCGAAAAAATATGATATTGTTAACGCGACAGATTCAGAATATAATAACATCATTTTAACTGTATATATACGACATGGACATAATAGTTCAAACATGAAAGCCTTTTTTTACATAGCGCTCACATATATAAGTCTGACATATGTGCTGGACTTGCTTTTGTGCTGGGGTTTCAATGATAAATATTTTGCCGAAGCTGAGCCAGCCACTTTGGCTGGTTTTACATAAGGGTGTGATCCACGAAGAAGGGTCTGGTATGCCAGACACGCACCGTGATTTGTTCGCCTTTCTCTTTCTTTATTCCTGTATGTTATTGTGAAAATAAAATGCCATTAAAAGTACTGGCAAATTGAGACAACATGAAATTGAATTTGATTATATTAGAGAAAAGAAAATCTCATTGAGTATGCATTTTTAAATTTTACGGGGGATTAAAAGTTGCCAAAGTGATATTAAGTAGAATAAGATCTCAAATGAAATCTTATATCTTATTATGAGATTATAAGATTGTGCAAGACGTTCGTTGGGATCACGTAATCTGGTATACTGGGTAATTCGATCAAAATAGATTTTATGGAACGTAAAGATCATTGTAGTGCAAAATTCATTTATTAAAATATGAAACTAAAATAAATCCGGGTAATTATTAGACGTAGAAATGAAGGTAAAAAACGTTTAATTTTATTAATAAGTTAAGAAATTATATTTATGTTCATTAAAAATAATATATATTAAAACTTTGTTTTATATATACAAGAGAAAAATTTATGGAAGTAAATTATTTTATAAAAACATTTTTTGATCAGTTGAAATGTATCTGTTTTGGAATAAATTTTGGAGAATCAAGAATTGGTTTCTTTGTATTTAATAATATCTATATCATAATTATTGTGTCATAAAGTTGGAAACATCCTTAAAAATAAACATATACCACTTTACACTTATTTACAAATATAAATTTATTTGATTTTTGGTATGTTTTCCACTTTTGATTGAAAACTCTAAATTCTTAAACTCATAAGAAATAGACATTGATTTGCTGTTGAAGCTGAAGTTGAATTGAATATTGCAGAATAAATTGTTTTAATTATTTTAACAGAATACAATTTTTAACATAGTTTTAAATACGATACTGCAGATATAAATATATACTGCTATATGTTGAAAGCTATGAATAATACATGGAATTTAATATATTAAGTCTGTAAAATATTTTTTTAATTAGAATTTAAATGTAATTTTCAATAAAAAAATTATTTTAGACTTTTTATCGCTTTTTACTAAACAGGTATCAATTTATAATCATTTTTAATTTTAAATTTGATACATTTTTAATCGAAGTCAATTATATGACAGGCTAAACTCAAGATTCAATAAACGATACATGCATATCGTCAGCGAAATAACGTGCAATCTTAAATTTATTAATTTTAAAAAGGAGTAATCTCAAATTTGTGTACACCGGTTTTCTAAATGGAGTCTGAAATTACATGTTTTCAAAATTACATTTGAGATTGCACGTTTAACACATCGGACTAATGATATATAAATTTAAAACTTGTTATTTATGAAAACATTTGCTATTAATTATTTATGTGTATACTTTACGGATAAAAAACTATTCAAAGTAAAGAATTGGGTATAAATTTTGGATTATGTTTCCGTAAAAACCATAATTCAATATTTATCATTTCTTAGAAAAATATATACAAAATTGATGCGAACGGATTTAAATAAAATCAAAATGAAAGACAAGAATTCGATTGAGAATAAGAAAACAAACAAATTAACTCAAATTGAAGAGTTATCAACAAAACATGTTCACGAACAAACTATGAATGTGACTATTGCAAACAAATATTTACACAAAAAAGAAAATTGTCAACTTATATTCTTACACATAATAGCAAAGAAAAACTTATATATGTTACGTGCAAAGCCCGAAATTGTACAATGTCCAGCAATGTACAAAGAAACTGTACAATGTCCGGCAATGTACTAACTGTACAATGTTGTACAATGTTGATATTTCCGGACTTTGTACAA
>JABFPM010002840.1:0-15631 GCA_022817325.1 Idris sp. 1 HC-2018
TGTAATCGAGGAAGTTTTTCATTATGATTGAAAGAACATTTATGCCAAATATGTATAATTTCTGTATTGTAGAATTAAAAATATAATAGTTATAGTGTCACGCGTCTGTCATCGCCGGCCGCCATTTTGAAAAATTGTGTTGAAAATAAATAAACGATTATATTTTTAATACTACAATACAGAAATTATTCATATTTGGCATAAATGTTCTTTAGATAATAAGGAACAACTCCCTCGCTTACACTTATACTATCTAAACTATCGTTTCAATAATATTTTAATCTACACCTTACGTATCGTGTCAACATTTTTGCCAAAACTTTCACTTTTGAGTGTAAGTGCCCTTTTAGAATCCAGAGGTTAAATTGTTGAATAGTATAAACAAAAAAAGAAAACTTTTATCTAAAATGTACAGTTGCTAACGATTAAACATAAACCCATATTATTTCACAAAGTTAGTTCTTTTACCAAGTTTGTGTCGTCGATAAAGTTTTCTGATCTAGCCAAACTGTCAGCCAAAAGATTGTATCGATATAAAACAAATATAAAATTGTTACTTGTTGCAATACTGCATTTGATATCGATGCACAAATCTAAAAAAAATCGATCGATTATCCTTGAAGAATAAGAATCTGCGATATTTTGTACATGACAAAAGAGTTGTTAATAATTTAAGGTAACTGTAATCATAATTTTAGCTGACTAAAAAATGCAAGACTCATTGAAAAAACAAAATTTGAAATTTACAAAAAAGCTGCTCGAGTCAATAGTTTATTTTGCAAATCGTATTTTGGTAAACACTTGCAACGAAAAAACAAATTTGTCATTCGAAAGTATTTTGGTGCGATTAACTTATACTACGAAAACTAATGTTTCACTGAAAAATTTTGTCATTTAACTTGGTCTATTTACGGTTTTAGTTACATAAAAAAAAGATAAGAAAGGATTACGTTTAGTGTACGAGGGTTCTATGAAGTAGAAAAGTTAGATTAACGTATTCGCGACTCCAAATTTTCTTAGCCGTAGAATATTAATTGTCTAGTGTGTGTCTTTTTTTCTTGTTCTTCGATGTACTTTCATTTCAAAAGTTAGCACGGCAACAAAAGTTGGGGTATTTTTTGAGAAAGTGTAATTCCGGGTGCAAATCCCACTGGCAATGCAAACAAGAAAAGTTTTTGCTCGAAACGTATCAAATGTAAACTTATTGGTTCGGCAAATTTCTTTATTACCAAAGTTTGAGCTTGACAAAGGTTCTAAAAGGATATTTGATTTCGACATATAATAGACAACTTTAGTTTAACAAGATTTTTAACGAAATCATTTTAGCAAAGTATTTGATTGTCCGCAGTATCTGATTGGGAATTAAATTATCTTTTTGCAATTTCTTGAAATCTGAATTTTGTTAAAATTTGTCTAAAGTTGAAACTCTTTGAAATTTCAAATTTTTCGAAATTTGAAAATACCTTGAGATTTGTAAACTCAAGTTTATTTTGAAAGTAGAAGTTTTTTCACATTTTGTAAAATTCAAATTACAGAATCATTAAAAATGTGCAATTATAAACTTTGGCAATTTTTTTCAATTTGAAGTTTGTAGAAATTTATTGAAATTTAAAAAATTTAGTAGAAAATATTTTCAAAATAAATATTATAAATTAACAAGTTATCCTGTCACACACTTCAAAGGGCTCAATTAATTTAATAACACAAGACTTTTCTCTTTGAAATGCAGCTCTTTTGCATTACCCAAAGAATATCTCCCTATTTGAATTTTGCGGGCCCTATTAAAGCACGAAAACTGGCATCGAGTGCACTTAACAGTTGAGCTTACCCGAAATAATGACTCTCGACTTTCAATATGGTCTCAAGCTCGACGGCTTTCTTTTGGAAAAGATCCAGGCGGTTACAAAATTTTCTAGCGCGAAATTGACGTCACTGAGCGCGTCTTCGCCACGCTAATTTGACCTTAATTCTCGGATAATTGGAATTCGCTAACGAAACGCGGAATCGCGGCCCCGAACTCCTCGATTAAACGCGCTAATCTTCTTAGGTTGACGCAACCCTTCAGGTTGAATCTGCGCATGCGAAACACATGCCCAATTTATCCCTGACAAAGTAAAAGCTTGCTCCAGATGATGGTTCCATTCTCTTTTTCTACATCGTAAAGTTATTTTTAATATTTTTAATGTGACGTAGATTTTTGTTTTATTTTCTCCCTTGTTCTTTTTTCCCTTTACTATTTTACTTGACTGTTTTTCCTTTTATTTTTACTTTTTTCCTCTTCTTTTTGAAAAATTGATCTAACCGGTCGACCACCTTGGCAAATTGTTTTCTAGTACAAATTCTTGCGAGAGATTTCAGCGAATTACTTGCGCACATAAAGCAATGGCTTTCCTAAATTATAGTAATTATTTCGATCAACGTGCAATTTTGATGATATGAATCTCGAGCTTCCGGCGAAAATGCTCATTACTTTCAATAAAGCTCTTGTTTTCTCTGCACACTTTTTGTCAGGTTCAAAACCAACCGCGGGTCAAGTGTTTTAGATCAATAACACTTGCAAAATTATATCGGATTCGTAACCTGAATGTGACAGCAAAACTTGCCGTCCAAATCGATCCAGGCATGTTGTCCATAGCAAAAGAAAAACTTTTTTTTTCTTATCAACTTACATTTGGCCGGCAACAGTTTGGCAAACAGTTAATTTTGTAAGTGAGAGTTTATCATAGCAGAAATATTTGCGGTTTGCCCTCAACTATGAGCCTGCATTTGTCCTGTTTCCGATGGCCACGCAAAATAACCGCAAACGATGTCGCCGCAAATATGTTGCGTGCTCGTGAAATGAAGTGGAATGAGTCAAAGTGCGAAGGAAGCCGGACGGGTATCTGGTTCGCGTACCGCAGGTGCCAACTATCCAAACACTTTTGCAGCCATCCCCCTTCTTCCTTTGCATGCTCAAACAAACTACAAATGTTGAGGGAATTCCTTTCAAACGAAGATCATCTCAGTCCTTGTAATGGATTGTTAAGAAAAATCTTGTCTTCTGCTATCCTCTTTTATGTGTTCATAAAAAAGAGATGGAAGTGTAGCTGTGTTAATTATTTGTCTTCATTATCTTCTTATTAAATTAATTATCTTGGAAAATTTGTAGAATACTTTTCATTTTTCAATTAACAATACCCTAACAAACCATTTAACCTGAGTTTAGTTGTTTTTCATCACCAACTAAAGAGCTCTAGTTAAAAAAAACATGCTGAGTCTAGTTGAAAACAATCAGACTCAACTTAAAAACAACTAAACTCAGGTTGTTTTTTGAGTAGAACTCACTGGTTGGTGACACGAAACAAGACTCAGTTTAAACGATTTCCCAGTGTAGTAAAAATTTTTTTTGTGTTTTTAATAAATAATTACGGTTTGTATCTCCTGTAGAACACTATTTTTTCAAAATAACAAGTGAAAAATAGGCATTTTCGAAAAAAAAAAACAAAACTGTTATCTTTTAGAAAATAAAATAAAATCGTTTAATTAATAAAAAAAACTTAGGAAAATAAAAATAATTAAAAAAAACTAATAACATTGTAAAATGTGAACTGTAAAGTTTGCAAAATAAATGTAAACAATTAAAATTGAATCATGTGACACAGCGTTGTGTGTATTTTGATCTTTTGATCTGTACCCGTGCCCTGTACACCATATAAACTTAATTTATTAGTTAAGTTAAATTACAATGACGAGGAGCTTTTCGATTTGAATTTGTACAAAGCTCGTTAAACTTTCTAACAATGAACATCAAACCGAATGGATTGGATATCTGATAATGGTTTTCGCTTCGGCGTTCTTGTTAGTAAAATCAAACTTGTCTAAAACTTGATGCCAGTGCTATTGCGGTTCGAGAGTCCTCCAAATGCAGCGCAGGAATGTCGACTTTTGGGGGATTGACACGCGTAATCACATCGCGAAATGAAAGTGTCAGGATATTCATTTTTTTTTTAAATGAAAATACGATTTGAACAGCAGATGAAAAGGGGCTTATTATCATGAGCGGATGATTATGCTCGGTAACTTTCTGCTGTGTAAGTTGCAATTGCCATAATGCGCAAAGTCACGTTGCCAGGAAGTTGTAAATTGTCACATTATGTTTCAAATTATATTGGACACCTCTGGTTTAGACTGCCACGAAGTTAACTGTCAACAAGGCAAACAAATTGTGTTTATAGGTCTTGTTTGCATTTCATCGGCAATATTTTGATATCGTAAGAAAATTTGTTTGCCAATGTTGACAAAATAATTTAATTAATTGTTTGGCCAAACAAATGTTTGCGATGGCAAGATGCGCGCCCGCTGTTTGGAAAATGAGGAAATTAAACTTCACGACGTGACGTCATAGATTCAATATAATCCGAAAAGTTTGCTTCGTGAACATTTTATGCTTAACTTTTAACAGAGTAATATTTAGTTACTTTATTATGCGATAAGAAAATTAATGGATAATGGCATTTGCCCTGTTAAATGATCAACACTTTTGAAACTTATGGTACTGCTGAGTAATTTTTAAATACATATTTCTAAAGTGTTTTTGGCTTAAAGACTTTCTATCATGGCAAGCTAGTCAAAGTCACAACTGAAATGATAATTTTATGTAAAATAAAAAATATTAAATCAAATTGAAACTATAAACTTTTATTAAGATACCAATGCAATTTAAATCATTTAAATATTCAATAAAATTTAATTATGAAACTTGAAAAAATAAAATAATACGTCGTTTACAGAAGTTTAATTTCTAGACAAAATCTGTCAATCCACCATATTCAAATATTTTGGTTGGCAGTTGTTTTATAATTGTAAGAATATCTCTACAGAGTCATCGTTTACATGTATTTTACAAACTCACTGCAAAAACAATTGTTTTATTTTAAACACTTTTGTAAAACACTTTAAGTGTTTCCTATGTTAAAAAGATTGGTTAAAATATAAACACTTGAAAATGTTTCAAAAGTGACTAAAAAAATGTTTTAAATGAAACACGTGTTTTTGCAGTGCTTTTCTTCAATATTTAAACTTCATACAAAAAATGTTGTTTGACCTTTCATTTAATCGTTTTTTTAGTTTACAGTTTCGGAAAACTTGATTCATAATTTGCTTTTGTATCATACATTTTATACATTTTTAAATCCAAATAACTCTCTAAAATGACCGTTGACCTATAAAGAAATAAATTTCAAGTTTAGAGAAAAATTTAAAGTTTAAGACTTTTTAAACAATTTTGGTTTATCTGTTAAAACTAATCGCGGTAGTACTACTTTAAAATTATTAGAAATTTTAAAGATGTTGTTTGAAAGAAAAAATAAAATTGGTGACAAATCCAAATTATACATTGAGTGACTTTTCACCTCACGAGGTAAAAGAAAAAATATAGATGAGAAGGTCCATTGAATCGCAATTGCAAGAGAATTGAACCAAGTGCAAAGTTCAACCACAATGAAACATTTAAGTGTTCGATTTTGTTTCTTTTATCGACGACTGATTTTTGCTTCCTGTTTGAAAGAAAATACTGTTTTAAAATAAAAATTTACATTTGTTTCAATAGCTTTATTTTTATTATTTAAATATTCGTTTTTTATACGTTTATTTTTTTTTTATCTCGAGTGACTGTTAACTAAATTACAGACTTTATCAAATACACTGAAAACATCCGAGATATTGTTTTGCCTTTTTAATTACACTTCTGAACAATTTTATTTTAACTGTGGGTGCGTGTGTATATATTTAAATGATCTACAAATTTCAAGCAAATATAATATAACCTTTTGTCCATACTGTTTGTACAGTCAAAATAAAATTGAACTCAAAATAAAGATACAAAAAAGTGGATACATTTGTTAACTACATAAGTGGTTGAACATTCTTTCACATGAAAAGAACAAAATTCTACAATATGTTTCGTAAGAATTCAGATAAAAAATATATCAGTAATATTAACAATTCTACCTTGTATCGTTTAAATTCACTTTTAAAAAGGAAAATTTACAATAAAATCTGATAATTTAAAATAAATTTCAACCTATAAAGTGAAGATATTTGTTATAACAAAGAAAGCATTGTTGAATGAAAAGGAATTTTGATTCAAGCTACAAAATAATATTCAATTAATCGTGAATAAAATCAACGAGCAAAAACATTATAACAGTAATTGAAGATTTCATAAACACGACGAATAATTGTCGAAAACTTGGTCGAGCATCGAATATCCGCAATAAGATGTGGAACATGCTTTAAATAAGGTAGTATCTCGAGCATAATGAAAAGCAAGGACAATTGCACTAATAACAAGAATACAAACAAGATAAATAGTAGAACAGAATAAATAACGAGGAAAGTGTGAAATTGAATGCTGCCATTAATTTTGGGTAATTTCTTCATTTTGCTCTTTGATAACAAAATTAATCTGAATTGTAACGTAAAAAATGCTGTCGTTGCTTTAATTCTTGCTTAATTTATAGATACAAAATAATAGTAACCACTTGGCCAGACTGATTTTGCAAATAATTTGTTTGTTCAAAGCTTCACATAGTATTGTTAAAATAATTTCTTATTTTAATCACCAACTTTTTCAATTTGTATCTAACAACTATACAATTTTTATTTATAAAAAATGAAATCATCTGAAATTAAAAAAATATAAAAATACTACTACTTGGCCGATATGGTTCGGCAAATAATGTTTCCAATTTGTGTATTCAACAGTTTTGTAATTTTTATTTATAAAAAATACCAACTTCTGAAAGTAAAAAAATAAAAAAAGTGCTTTAGTGTTTTTTATTTTTTTTAGCTTAACTTATAACTGAAAATGATACTAATCACTTGGCCAAAGTGGTTTTCCAAATAATTCCTATGTTATAAACTTCTCATAGTATTGGTAAAATAATTTATAATTTTAAACACTAACCGTTTTTTAGACATTAATTTTACCAATTTTTATTTGACAATTATTCAATTTTTATTTATAAAAAGTATATTTCTTATTCGTTACTTTAATTTAATTATTTAAGCATATTTGCCACTTGTTGAAAAGGTGTATGACCTTTGTTGCTCATACAGATTGTATGTATACAATTATTGTAGCGGATGTATTCAAAGAATGTAAAGTATTGTTGTTGAGCTTTGATCAGCCATGTGAATATAAATACTAAAAAAAGAAAAATGTTGATTGTCATCATTTTGTATATCATTTTAAACAAAAACTACTTTTATTCAAAATTGCCTCTAAAACGTCTTTCTTTGCCCTTTTTATGATTTTAGTTAAGAATTGTGTTTGTTCATCTGTCATGCTTGGTTTGAAATTAATATATGCAAATTACATTTTGAAAATGAATTTTTCCTACCTTTGAAATGAACATTTTTAAAAGAGCTTTTAATAATTAATCAAATTAAACAAAATTCAAAGAAAAAAGGGGAAAATGTTTTTAATTTAAGCTAAGTTCGCTTCTTAACAAAAAAATTATTTTTTATTAAAAAACATACTATTAAGGCTTCGTACTGGCAAATTAATGACTGCATTAAAATTGTTGACGAAGAAAATTTGCCATAAAGGAGATTCCGAATACAGTAATTATGGAAACAATGTACCACAAACTGAGCTAACTTAAACTCAAGCATCGTTACTCGCGAAACTACCGCCAATAGTAATTGGTATAATCTAACCCACAGATTTAATTGAGATTGAATAATTAATGCTGTCGTATTGCTTCAGCCAGCAGCCCATTTGATTAAAATCGTCGCGCCAACTTTAGTCAGTAATTTACTTGAATAATTTTTTGGTCAAAAAATAATTGATTCATAATTATGAATCAACTTATAAAAAGATCAAAACAAAAAAATTTATCAGAAGAAAACTTTTATTCTAATTTTGACGATTTTTTGGAACCACAATTTTCTGAATTATTAAGCATCTAAGTAATTAAACATAGTGTCAGTAATTTTGCAATCTTTTTTCTTTCTTTTCATCCTTGTCGAGCAGATACAAATTTTTTTGATGTAAATAAAATGTTCGTTCTTGTGACCGTAAAGGATTTGTTTCAAGGCAACCGTTAGCTGTAAGGCATAGTGAGATTAAAAACCGTGACGCAGATGGTTCTTTACATTAGAGAATGGCCCCACGCTGAAAATAGAGATATTCTTATAGCGATTATCTATAATGCATTTTTATTCGGGGATGAATAAAGCTTATTAAAAATTTCAAATTCAACTCTTTTTTTTCCCCAAAAAGGTCCATGTTTTTTATCTACTTGGAATCAAAATTTCTGCTAAAAAACTACAAATCTTGGTTTTAAGGTCATAAATTATATATATCGCCTGGGAAGAAATATTCAGAAGCTTTACATTTTGTTTGCCAATTTAAGTCAGTTTACTTTGAGTCTATTTTCTTGCAGAATTTTTAAGTAATACTTTTTTTACAAATTAACGTTAAAGTGAAGGACGGTAAATTAAACTATTATTATTTTTACCTGCTTTTAGCTTATTTTTAATTAGCATTTTAATTAAAACCCGAACCACGGTGGCTAAAAAAAGTTTACTTCAACAAAAATCGAAATAGGTCCACATTTTTATTCACGTTAATTATCATTTGTGACTGTCATTCGAGATACTTTTTTTGTTAAATCGATTCAAGGTGCTTTCGTGACTGCGAAACATTCGACCCTACGCAATTTTGTCTCTCGAAAAAGCACCTGTTTGTGTGTATTTGAAACCTTTCCCTTTTTTCTCTCCATTTTCTGTCTACGTTTTACATTTTGTCGCGCAAAGAATAACGACCTACTTATTCTAACACGTAAGCTCTGGTCTTTGAGTTTATCTAAAGAAAGAGAAAAGAAAAAATGAGTATAAATGAACGACAGCAGCGTACACTGTATATCTTGAGAATTTGTTCATATTTTTCATAGTGTCGTGCTGTATTCTTTTTCTTTTTCTTATTTTTTAACCAAAGCATTTATATTATAGATACTTTGCAATTGCAATTTGAATGATGTTTAGTTTCTTTGCCATACTTGAAATTTGTATATAATTACACAGTTTACTTTTGTCTGGGTAGCGAGTTTTGATAGCACAAAAAATTAAACTTGAATGGCCTTTAGACGTTGAAAATATTGTGTACCTGCAGAGTGCTGTTTTCAATTACATGTTTAATTATGATACTCTTTTTGTTGATGTGAAAAATTCTATTCAGGGTAAAGTGAATGGCGAAACTTCTTTTTTTATCAAGCTTTGTAAACGTTTTTGGATGGGTATTTACAGTCTAAATAGAAAGAGTAATTAATAAATTGCTGTATTTTTGTCGTGAAATTCTAATATTTATGCAAACAGATTTTGCATAAAAGATTTACAACATATTCATTGATCCAAGTTTTTAATATATTTTTAATAATAATTAAGGGCATGTTATAATTTTAAAAAAGTTTCTTTTATAAACATTTGATTCAAACTTGTTACACATTATTTTTAATATAAACATTTTCACTCAATTTTCAATCATCAAACATGAATCTAAATTAATTTAATAAAGCAAATCTCTGTGATCCAAGAATGACTTATCAGATTATAAGCTAAATCTAGCGATATAAAGTATGTTGACACTGTGTGTCTACTGAGCGTTAAACGGTTCGATTATAATAATATTACCTCTAACACCATATCATTAACGACACGTCGTTCGTTGGCTTGATTCGCGTCTCAATTAAAATAATTACCCTGGTGTCATTCGATAAGACCACATCACCGATACAGTTTATTGGCTCGAAACTCGAAAGACGAACGGGTTAGGGAGAAATAACAAGGCTTCCTTCGGCCAGCTCACTCCATATTTCTCATGTCAATTTAGTAACGTTATTAACTTAAATCCTTATCTGAGCGAAAATTCTTGCCATCAGCCAACTAATGCCATTTTAATTAAACTTTATTTATGTACACAGCGTTATTAAACCCAAAAAACATACCAAAGTTAGTTCAAATTAAAAAAGTAACATTTCATTAGTTCAGGTAAAACTTTTCAAATTAGATCGATCAACCCAAATTCGGGGGTAATTATTGAACAAAAATAAATCTTCATTGATAGGCACGATTATATTCATAGAAATATCTGTTGTAATAAAAATCTTTTGTGAAACTGCATATCTTGGCATCCAATAGTAATTGCGGGGCTGCATAATATGAGAAGTCTATCAAATCCGTTATCGGCTAGACCATGACTATTACAGAACAATCCCCATTCGACCTAGCTTTCAGCGTGCCAGCCTCGAACCGATACGATTGCTATCGTGTCTGATCACGTGGAACCCCGTTGAGTTCTATTCACGTGTCACTAGAATATATCCTCGTCACTCTTATTGAACGTAAAAGAACGTATCATTTGCATTTGCAAGGATGTGTGTGTGGGTATATGTAACACTTGTGCCAATCTATATATGTGTAGAAAATATCTTAAGATCTGACTATAGATATATATATCGTATGATCATCTTCAATACCACCTGAATACAGAACAGTTTCAGTTCAAGATCTTATCTCGAACAAAATTGCGAATTCAATGTTATTTATGACTCCTTCGGAAGTCTAATTTCTGTTATAGTGCAGGACGTCGATGCTATTGACGCCTTTCTTTGCGAACCTTACACTGAGTGGATTAGTTTATTCCTTGTACAGTCAATGTCGTTAAGTAATTTAATATTGTTCTGATTTACTTGATTATTGTCGGAATTTATGTTATTCAAATCAAATTCATGGATGATGAAGTTTTTTCACAGTAAATCGTAAATTTTGATTTTTAAAGCTGTTTCCTGTTTTTGATTTTGACTTTTCTAAATCCAAAATTTTGAAACTTTTTTATTTAAATATTCTAACTTTTAACATTGTTTTCTGTTTTTATTTTTTAGAAATAAAATGTTACATTTTGACTTTTAAAACTGTTTTCTGTTCCTGACTTTTATTCTTGTAAATCCTAAACTTTGATTTTAACTCTCAAAATTGTTTTCTGTTTTTGAAGAATCAATGGAATGTTTTGAATTTTCACCAAATTCAATTTATCATTCAATTACTTGTATCATCGATTTTTGATCATTTATCTTGATCAAATATAATTCACTTTCCTTTTGCCTGTTGAAAGGCTCAGAAAGCTATCGACTTTTAATTCAATCAAGCCCAATACAAATCACCAGCAGTCTGAATCTTGACCAAAGGCCAAGAAATTTATGACTTCTTGAAAGGTCGGGGATTTCTGTTGGATCAGTACGGCCGACATTATTGGCTTTTGGTTAACACACACACAGTCAAATCCAACAATATTCGCACGACAAACAGAATATCGAATAATTAACATTTGTTATCATACATCACACATTAAAATATACGCGACTTGCTTGTAAATCCGTTTGCATACATTTTCGGATTAGCTTTTATGTATTCTGACGTTTAGTGTTCGTTGATGCTTTTCTCTGTGTATTTAAGGTAATAAGGTTTGAAACATGACTTGGCCGTGTCAAATGTCTATTCGATCAATCAAAGGTTAGCTGTTATTGCTTTTAATCAAATTAATTTTTGTTCAAACAAAGAAAAAGGGACAGAGAAAAGTGTGTACACCTAGATTTGCAACGATTAATCAAATTTATATTCAACGCCATTGTTCATAAATCCTGTCAAAGCAACCTGCACAATTATTTAATTATTCAAAGACAAATTACAACTGTCTTCGCAGTTAGTGACATCAATGCTGTCATTGTGCTTAGGTACAGACGACACAGTCTATATATTATATAACGGTTTCTAATTGCGAACAACGACATACGTATCTAATATCGTTTTCGTTTATTAAGTACTATTACACCTATCGTAGATGTCGTGTTACACAATATTAATTATCTTCTAATGTGATTTGTATCTGTGCAAAAAAAATTATCATTGAAATACTATTTATAGTAAATTAGACAACTTTATAGGATATTATTAAAATAATTCTTTACAGTAAGACCCATAACAAGTTCACTTAATGGAGCTGTAAGGGAATAATTCCTTTCAAAACAGACTTTTCAGACATCCCTACGAAATAAATGGGAAGTTTTTTGGTGGGGATAGTTATGTGTGGTTTGGTAACATGTATGTTTATTCAAGGTTATATCGTAGTTCAGACTGTTTACATGCGGACTTAATGTAGGTTTTACGGTATTGTAAGCACTGAGCTTTCTTTGGAAATTAGTTTTGTTTCATTTTTTATTTAACAGGTGCAATTTTTATAAAAGTAAATAGATACAAAATGCTGTCATTATTTTCATTCTTGCTAACATACGTGAAAAATTATATTAACTACTTGGCCAGAGTGATTTTGCAAATCATTCGTATGTTCAAAACTTCTCATAATAATTAACCCTTTTCTTACTGTATTTTTTTTTTAATTAAAAAAACTACTTTTGGTAGTAAATTTGAAAATTGCTTTATATGAGAAACACAAAAGTTACAGCAAACGATTTTTCGATTTGTTGGCTTTATTTCATAATACACTCCTCAAAACAATTAGCGCCCCCCCCTAAATTTTTCAGTATTTCCGTCATAACTTTGACAAAATTCATCGGAATTGCTTATATTTTTTAAATTAAAGTTAAAAACTTCAGCTTTATGAATTTTGATAAGAAAATAATTTAGGATTCGAAAATTTTGAATTAAAGATAGTGAAAGAAAAGTTTAAAAATGTCTAAATGCATGCATAAGCGTATAGATTATTCGAAGATTTAAACAATTCTAAAATTGCAAAACCGCGCACGAAATAAACAAACATGTTAAAAACAAACAGTCACAATGCATAATTACTTATTAATTACTTTTTAACACATTTTTACACATGTACAATCACCGCCGGCATTAGCACTACCCAGGATGCACCACGAGGAGGTTGCACGGTCGGATTTGCATCCCATGTGTGTGTGTGTGTGTGTGGATATGTGCTTGTGTGAATGTGTATGTGTTAATGTGAATGTGTGAATGTTCAAGCAAATAAAAGACCGTATGTTTATTTTCGCGCCGATTTCAGAATGTTTTTTAATTAATTGTTAATAAAATAAAAAAGTATAACAAAATTTGTTCATTCTACTAAAAGAAAAATTCTGTATAATGTGTATATATAAAATGTACATCAAAATTATTGAGACCAAGATATTTGATTTTTTTAATGTGAAAAATTAAATAAAATTATCTTAATTTAATTAAAAATATGTAGCAATTTATTAAAAAATAATTATTCACCGAAGAAAAGTATAAATTTAACATATATAATAATTTAAATAAGTTTTAATAAAAAGTAATATACAGTCAAGCATAGCCGTCAAATTTACGGCTTTCGGCCGTTTTAGAAACAATAGAAAGTTCATTAAATTTAAAAATATCAATAATAAATTACAAAATACTGTCGTTATTTTAAATTTTAACTAACTTATAATTAGAAGTTAATACTAACCACTTGGTCCGTGTGGTTCCGCATTCACATCTTATATTTAAAATAAATTAAAAACATTCGAGGATTGCAGAAAAAAATGATCAAAATAGAAAACTAAATAAGCATAAAGTGGTAAAAAAGAAATCTGTATTACCTTGTTTTAAATAAAAAAAATTCAATTTTTGAGTTAGCATTATAAATCTTAATTTTAAAAATAATATAAGGTTAAATGCGAATTTAGTTAAATTAATTTAATATTTAATAAAAATATCATAAATCATCCGAGCAATTCATTTTCTTGAGTCAATTTTAGATTTTCCTAAAAAAAAACCTCGACGATTGTTTATTTATTAATTTGTTGTACTCTTAAATCGTTTACTTGTCAAGATTTCGTTATGAAATTGGCAATTTTATTTCCTGATAACAGCTCTCTGTCATTTTGATGATATTGTTTTTGTAAACATGCAATAATGCCATGAGATAGTGAATTTAATGTTAGTCTCGTCGATCATTGTATGTTTCGAAACTTCCGTCGAGGAAGGCGTGGTAGCACTAGACGGATCGTTAAAAACGTAATATCCTTTCCTATGTTGCAGATGATGCTTCCAAAACGCTGCTGCGGTTAAATCGATTTCTCTGACGAAAGAAGTGACGTGCACGAAAATCGTCGCCGTGGATAAACTTACCGGACAGCGGTAGTGGCGGCGGAACGGCTGGGGTAAGTTTTCAATTTGATGTCAGTTTATATTTAGTTTTTTTTTTTTAAAAAAAAAAACTTCAATATTTCAAAAAAATTGAAAAATGTTTTGTGTTTTTTTGGTTTGGACGAACAAACGTTATATTTTGTTTAGGTATTATATTTAAACATTGATTTCATACTTTTGCAGGCTAATATTTTTTTTAAAAATTGCACTGCTTTTATTTTTTTTTTAAAAATTTAACCATTTTTTATTTATTTAAAAGTAAATATACAAAAATTGAGACAAATAAAATAAAAATTGAATTATTAAATTTATCAAAAAAATATTTGAATTTTATTAGTGAACAATTGTATTATTGAAATCTGAATTTGCTCTCGATAGTTTTATTTCAATTTGGATTATAATTAATTTTTTTTTAATCTATTTTCAACTAAATTCCATTCGTTTGAACATTTTCACGATAAAAGCAATTAAAGCAAACGAAATTAAACTTTTTAAAAAAAATTGAATTAAACGAGTTAAACTTTTGGTTTTATGATAATTCTCGTATTGTCATTTGTTAAATTAAAATGTTTTGTCTTATTTTAAAATTAACTTAAATGTTTTTATATAGTTGCTGCGGTTTATTAACTATAACTTTGTTAATCAAAAAATTTTGCATTTGTTAAAAAAAATTAAACTTTTTCAATCGAAGAACAAAAATTTCAGTCATTTATTTCAGTAAATTTTGTGTTTTAAAAAAATATCTTAACCATAAAAAATAAACACTTTTCTTTTTTACAAATTCATTCATCCAAAAAGTAATAATAAATGCAATTGTACAGTCATTGCCAAAAAATAATTGTCACAAAGAGATGTAAAAAAAGGCACGTATATTCCATTAGGACATTTAATTTGGATATTATAACGCAGTGCTGAGGCAAGCCCGTTTTCTATATCAAAAGAATAATTTTCATAATTAAAAAAGTACCGAAACTGATGCAAAAGTTGTTTGTTGTGATGCATCTGAGAGATGAGTGTTGACGGGCCTCCGTGATTTTTCTTGATGCAATTTAATTTCCTTTTTCCCTGCAGCGTATAAAATAATTCAACTGAATTGGAGTGACAATTTTAAATACAATAAAAGCGGAAAAAAGTGCACCCAAGCTTTGTATTACATTTGTTCAAACACAATACAATCATCCATAAGCTACTGTTTATTGACAACCTTTTGTCTATAGATTTGTCAATAAAAGTAATTACGATTGAAAAAAAAGTTGTTGGTGAAATAAGAAAATCAAACTATATATATATATATATATATATATATATATTAGGGTGTATCGAAAAAATTTTTTTTCATTGGCCCTATCAAAATTTGATAGTTTTCATGAAAATATGAAGCCCCGTTCAAGCCAAATTTTTTTTCATAGACCATAATTTAGGCGCAAGAGTTCAGAAAATCGAGTTTTTTTGGCTA
>JABFPM010002841.1:0-15630 GCA_022817325.1 Idris sp. 1 HC-2018
TGTAGTACATTAAATGTGTACATTAATCAAATTAATTAACTTTTTAGAAAAAAAAATCAATTTTTAAATGTCAAAGTTTCAAAGTATTTTATTCTAATTTTGTTTTATGTTGACAATGAGACTACTTTATATATTGCGAAATCATGCATTCAGTTTCAATGTCAAAGAAATTAAATTTGAGTTCTACATTGGTTAAGTGTTTACTCATCGCCATCAAAAATGTAACCTATAGACTAAGAAAACATTTTTTATATATTTAGACTCATTATAAGTATTAAGAACAATTTTAAGTTTGAAATCATTGAATATAAGAATAAAAAAAAGGAAGAAAAACCGAAATTATATTAATCACTTTGACTCTTCTAACGATAAATCTCAAAATGAGGTTCTTTAGAGTTAACTTACCAAAATTTGTTTCTCTGAATTAAATACATTTGTAATGAATTTTCTACAAGAAAAAATAAATTATAATTAATGAGCTATTTATTTGTAAAATAGAAATTATGATTATTTAAAAGTAATTTATCTTATGCGATAAAATAAGTTTCTTTTTAATAATAATAATAATATTCATTTTACAAATAAATAGCTCATTACACTATAAATTTCTTTTTTTACAACAACATTTTTAAAAATTATATTTAAACCAGACAAATAAAATTTAGCAAATTAACTTTAAAGAAGCATCTAAATGTCATTTGGGGTGCGAGTTAATCCGTCAGTATAGTTCAAAGGGTTAAATTAAAAATAAAGTTTCTTACAATTTACGGAAATAAACATATTTCATAATTTTCTTTATCAGTTCAACTAGTATAAAATATTTAACAAAGAGAATTTTTTGCAACCTACGAAGTTCGACTGCAAAAACTGATAATATAGAGCAATTTTTTCTTAAATATCTTTTTATAAAAAATATCATCAAATAAAAATGACGCTTCCAATTAAAAACAGAACAAAATTCAAATACATTGTATCCAATCAATACTGTGCAAGTGTATAAATTGAAAAGATATAAAAGCGCTTTATATAAACATACATATATATATATATATATATATATATGTATGTATGTTTATATATATATATAAAATAAGTACGATTTACGAAATAAACAAGAAAAGGGGTGTGATGGTAAATTATATAAAAAGCTTTATTTTAAAAACATTGATAGGAGTTTGCTTTTTCAAATCTCGACACTAGATTATAATGTAATGTATGTTTAAACTTTGCCAATTCAAATTGAATCGATAAAATTTTACAAATTTGTATGAAGCATTTGTTAAATTGGAGGGTAATGTCGACATATGACTTTGGTTACCTGAAAACCAAATATAAATATTAATTAGTTAAATATTGATGACACTGCTTAAATTCACTAATCAAATGTACACAGACAATCAACATAAATGCAGATGAGAATTACAATTAAATAAATAATGCACATATTCTCGATTTTTATAACAAAAAATTAATACTTTATTTCGGTTTTATTACATGAAAAGATTTATGTTGAATTTGTTTCTTATATGTTAAACTTGGTGCCTAAAAACTTATACAATTCAAATGTCATCTATTAAAACCACAGCCATTTTCACTGAAATTTTACACTTTGTTAAAGTTTGTAGTTCAAATGTACGTCACCCAAGTGTCATAATTTACTTTTATTTCGAACAATTTAAATTTAGACTTGAACGTTAGTTGCAGATTAATTATTTTGACTTTTTTGCATGTTATAATTTAGGCATGTCAATTTTTATTAACTGACAAAAAATCACTTTCAACGTGATTTGCAATATTTATTTATAGCTGGTTTTAATGTTTTATTATTCTACTTGTAAATTGTACCTTTAATTATTTGTCTGATATTATGTTAGAAATTAAAATATAGAACGCTTTATAAGCTTAAGCATGAGAATAAAAATTCATTAAACGCTTTTTTACATAGTATAGAATTAAAATTATCTCTAAAATAGTAAACAAAAATTAAAATTGTTCTCTAAAATATTACAAATAAATAATAATTTTAACTTTATTGTAATCTTTTTTTTTTAATATTGTTACAAATTTAATTTTTAACAAATACATATTTGTATAAATTATAAATACTAAAACAATTGATATTTTTGTTGTAAAAATTTTAATTTATTTTTATCTGATGAGCATGTATACGTGTTTTTCAGGGTACAACAAAATCTGCATGCCTCCTGTAAGCCAGATAGTTGACTGTCTTTCTGCTGCTCCTCGAATGCCAAACCGATGTGGTCCTTACCTTTCTGCTAAAATTAGTGACCATGCCGCTCAAAATCATGCTAGCTCTGTCTTCGAATCCAAAAAGCATTCCCATAAAGACGAACACAAGACTTTCACAACGAAGTACCGTATAAAAACGAGCGATGTAGCAGCTCTTGAATTATCTTTGCAAATCAAGCTTTAATTTTGGTTTCGTTTGTCTGCCATTATTTATTTGCCTAATAGTCAACGACAACCTGTTGTCAATTAAAGTTATAATAAATCCACAAAACAAATTTTTATTAAAAGATTTTATATATGAAATTTACAAACATTCTTTAATTATTTTACTTCTACTTAAATGTTTAAGTATTTATATTAATATTATGAGAATTGTTTTTGCCATAAATAAGATGAGTTTTAGAATTAAACAACATTTAAGTTAATAAGTATTTGTTAGATGTTTCAAAAACTAAGATGGTACAAATATTGTTTTTCAGTATTGTACAATAATTATACAAATGAATGTTTAGTTACATAATAATTCCTTAATATTAGTATTAAATAATTATGTAAAAATATATTATGTTATTACTGTCAGTAGTTGTAAAAAAACTATTTAGAATGAATTTGATTTATACATTTTAATTGCTAAATGCTCGGTAATTGCTTGCTATTCGTCATTATTTTTGACTGCAAGCAGTTTTATTTTCTTTCTGAAAATTTTGCAGAAATAATTTTGTCATTTTGTTATGCAAGTGTAATTTATAAAATTTTAATTTTGATTTTTAATTTAAAGAATTAGTCAAAATAAATAATACGAAGTTATAAATAATATATATTTAATATGATAAAAAAATTATTTAAATTACATTGAAAGCATAATGAAAAGAAAAATATAACTTTGAAATTATGTTTTATCTAATTATACTATAAATATTCTTATTAAATGATTTCATCAATTTTATTAAAAGTCAATTGTTCAAATATAATCAATATTTTATATATAAAACAAATGTGTGATGAATGTAAAATATAAAAATAAAATATGACAGTAATATGTTCTTGTTTGAAAAAAATATATAAATGAAGCATTTTATCTAAAAAATGCCTATTAAACTTATGATAGTAAAATGCAAAACTTCTAAAAATACAGATAGATACTCTATATACTATAAAAACTGTTAATTAAAACTTAAAATTAAAAATTTAAGTGGACCGTTCACACTAAATTGGCGAATTTTTGCGGACAATAGAAAAAATCAATAGACGAAATAATCATGCAAAAAATGATTATTTTTGCAATGCTTCAAATACCGTAATTTTGTTTTGATTTGCTCATTTTTAAACTGTTCAGAATTTAATCCTTTCAATATCGAATTATTTTATAGATTAACAAATTTTGTCTTTTGTAAATAATTCGGAAATTGCGTTGTTTGAATAATAGGAAAAAAAGGATTATTTGGTTGTTTAATATTATTTCGTAGTATAATAGTATATTCAAAAGGATTAACATATTTGCAGCTGTTGTATGAAAACTATTTTTAGCTAAATACATAGCAAAAATTAAAATACCTACATTACTTTATTTTAGTAAAAAAATATTGAGAGTTAAATAATATTTTTTAAAGCAACTTTGGAAGCTAAAGGGTTGATAAGGAAAATTTTTAACACAGAATATTAATATTGATTGTAGATCTCTCTTGCTGAACGGTCCTCTTAAAGTTTATTTGTTTATTTATTATAATTTTATTAAACTGTTAATAAACTGTTGCATAAAAAGCAAAAACTAAATATGTCTAATAAAATTCATTAATAGAAAGCCTGCGAATATAATATATATGGATTTATTTTATTAATATTATAAAATAATTATAAAGTGCAAATTATTTTTGGTATTAATCAAATGTATTAAGTATCATCATATGAAATATTCTATATTTCTCATAGAAACATAGAAACAAAGAATTGTGTCAACGATGTAGCTGTTCAATCTGAGATTATATAACTTTATCTGTAGAACTGCATCTCAACAAAATGTAGATGGTTATATTAACCCTGATACAAATATGTTTATATCGGTTTTTTATTTTATAATTTTTTTGAAACATAAACTTATAAACATAAAATTTTGTTATTTAACGAAAACAAAATACACAAGATAATTGTAGATTATTGAAGAAACATTAATGCAGTTGTATAAATATATTAATTATGTATTTTTACTGTTGTTATTATTGTTGTTGTTAATTTGAAATATAAATTTCATACACTAATGCAATTTGGATTTTCTACCCTACTTAAAATTATTATTTATTAATTTAATACAAAATTTATGTAATTGAATGCAAATATTAATTGGTATAATATTATTTTATTACATTGTTCGATTTTACAATAAATATGAGTTGCAAAAATTATTTATTACAAGTTGTTATTAAAAATATAAAATTCACTATGTTAAATTTTGTAAAATTCAATAAAAAAATATTTATATAAAGTTTAAATACAATGTATTATTCGATTGGACGGCAGTATAAAAAGTAATGTAATACTTATCATCTACATAAACAATTTAAATGGACGGATATAAAGACCCTTCAGTAACCGGTATAAAAAGATTTGATAAATTTTAATCCAAAATTTGTTTAACTTAAAAATTAAAAGATCTAAACATCTTGTTAAAACTAATGTAAAAGCGTATTTCTGAGATTCTATTATGATATTAGAAATTATTCTTTTATAATGTATATATTAGAGTGTTTCAAGAAAACCTAAAATTGAGACAAAAGCTGCACGAAGAAATTTTGATTTGTTTTTGAAACACCCCAGTGGACACATGTATATCTTCTATAACATCTGAACTCCTCTAGATATGCATTAATATACAAAGTATATACACGCTTCAGTAAAATACTATTTTTTAGGACGGATTTAAGCCTTTCTGAGATTCTTTTACACAAAATATGCAAGTTAAAAATTCATAATTCGAGTATAAATATTTCAAAATTCTACTTATAAGCTACTTTTGTAAATGAACTATCAATTACTCGGATTTCAATTGTAAAATATGATGGTATATAACAAAATATATAACGTACAAAATAATAAACTACTTTTCATTTCTTTATAAAAATTGTCATTTTGAATTAATCAAATAAAAAATGAATAGTAAAATTGAGATATAAAACAATAGTTGTTCCTCTTGTATCAAATATCATTGTTTCTGAATCGCAGATAATTAAAAATAAATTACGAAAAATACGAAAGCAACTAAAGTAAGCGACTTAGCAGCAGTTTGCGTTGCAGCTGCTTTGCAGTCAGTTATTCGTTTTGCCTTCATGAAGTCCTGTCCCAAATAAGCGCTGTACTCTCGCTTTTGTTTGGGTACAACGACTAGCTGTTGCGCGGCGTCCTGGAAAATAAGGTCGCTGAACGGCGGCGGACTGTAAAACATGCTGAAACTAAATTCGTCAGGATCTTTGCGACCGTAAAATTGTTGAGCATAAATGAACAAGTTGATAAAGGCGTTGATCTCAGTCTCGTTGTAACCATAGTAACCGCCCCGAGTGACCACGGCGTTTGCCGCGATTTTGCCAAGGTTGCATTCAGCGTACCTCCAGGTTGGCTTGCGTCGGCCGTCCGGACAGAGGAGCTGGTAATCCTTCGTGAAGGTGTTTCGGGCCCAGAACTCACGACGCTTTCCGTCTGTGTTCTCAGAAACAGTTGTGTGTTTCACGAAAGCAACATTACCGCCACCTTCGACGAGACACCGGAAGGCACCGGTGTAACCAAAATAGTCCTCGGTCGCGTCTCTTTGACAGTAACCCCGACCGGAGCCGTGGCAAAGACCGCACAGATTTTCGTAAGGTACACCTAAAACATTTGTTTTTTTATACAAAGTTATATATTTTTTTCTTTATAAAAAAGTATACTAACCAACGTTGTACTCAGGACTAATTGCTCCGGGAACACAACTTTTTGTAAAATATTCAGCGGCAGCTCGAACAGCATCGCAGCCGTATCCACGAATCCAATTGTTGGAGAGCAAATAAGCCAACGGATATATCCATCCTGCACCGGTGTTCATGCCGGCGTGACAAGTGTATTTGTTTTTTAAATACGTTATGTCGGTGCTGTTATCCTCTTCTTTTGCGACTGCAACAGCATAATATTCTGATGTACCTAAATTATAAACTTCTGATACGAATGGAATTAGTTCATAATGTAAGCCTGCAGTGTATATGTCTCCAGCGTCTAAAACAACGACATCTGCAATTCTGAGAAAAATAATAAAATTAGATGTTGATGAAAATTACAATTTGTTGAACTTTGTCCGAAAAATTTCTTACCCGGTTTTGATAGCTTGCATACAATTGATCTGACTGTAACCCTTGTGACAAAACAATTCTGGCTTGAGAAGTTGTGCTTTAAGTGCCACCTAAAATTACAATTTTTGTTTGTTATTTTTGTGAATAGTGTTTTTGTCTTTCAGTTAAAAAGTAATATAATTTATTATCAACCCTCATTTTGATGCACTTTTCCATTTCTGGATCAGAAGAAACACACAAAGTCATCCTGTTAACTGGACATTGTCTCACAGCTAAAATCGAATCCAAAGATTTTCCTAAATACTCAGCATACTTTTGTTGAGTTTCAACTATTTTTTTAAATCCTCTTGTTGCATCCTAAAAATATTTTATTATTAAATTATGTATACATTTTTATATTTACTATCAATTAAACTGTATTAATGTGTATATTAAAAACGTACTGAAAATAACAAGTTGTAATATCCTTCATATTTAGGATGACTTTCAAAAAGATCAAACGACTCGATATGATGAATGGAATCAATTTCCTCTGTAACTCCGTTTCGTGAAAAATTTGAACCACCATTTTGTATGTCCCATTTATTATAGCGTGTAAATGGTTTGCTGTTGTAATCTGGATTGTTATTAAAGCCAGATTCCTGTTTCTTGTCGGAATAAAGGTTGGTATAATTGACCACACGCAACACCTCAGCAGCTTTTTCCAAAAAATTTTGGAATGATGTTCGGCGCTCGATGTTCACTGCCGAAGAAGTCACAATGGCACTTGACGGAATTCTTCCCCAGTTGCAGGTGAAGTACTCATCAATGTTTTTTCGGGTTCCATCACGACACAAGAGTTCGAAATCCTCCTTTTTTGCTGCATCTGAACATTGAATTACATTTTTTATTTAATACTTTTTTTTATTTTGTTCTATTTCAATCAATATTTAATACATAAAATTGCAATTTTAAAAATGATAATGAATAAAAAATTACCTGCAGAAAAATCTTGTGCAGTTAATTGGTGCACTGTTGTATGTATCAGAAAAGAAATGTCTCCAGATTTTCGTAAACATTTAAATGCCCCTTCATACCCAGAATAAGGATCAGCGTTGGTGCACTTTCCAACCGATACAGTTCCGGTGCATAAAGCACATAAGTTATTAGAATTGTCACCTAAAATTAATTCTTTTATAAGTTTAAGTTTATCTTTTTCTAGATCTAGCACAACACTTTTGAATGTTTGCAAAGTACTTATTTGATGTAAATCAAATATCACGAGACTGATTAAAGTTTAGCTTAGAATGATTAAATTCGTCTAATTTAAATATTGAGAAACTTGAGATTCTAATTTGTAGACTAAAATCTTATAAGAGTTGAAATTATTTTCTATTTTAATTTAATTTTGATTTAAACTGTTTCATTTTTAAAATATCAAACACAGTACAAAAAATTATATACAAGTTTCAATAATATTTAAAAATAAAACCCGATTACATTTAAGAATCTTAAACGTAATGAATTTTATATTAATTTACCCAGTGGATTATA
This sequence comes from Idris sp. 1 HC-2018, assembly GCA_022817325.1. Taxonomy (NCBI): domain Eukaryota; kingdom Metazoa; phylum Arthropoda; class Insecta; order Hymenoptera; family Scelionidae; genus Idris; species Idris sp. 1 HC-2018. Next base: position 8,094 of record JABFPM010002841.1, read on the forward strand.
TTTATCAATCAACGAGTTTATCGCACAACTAGGTCCAAAATATTTAATGGCCGATTTAACGTGGTTGTTGCAGTCGACGACTTCCATTCCTCCACTTTTCATTAACTGTAATACAATTCAAAACCAATTTCACAAAAATTATTAAACTATCATAAATAATATCAATTTTAAAAATAATTTAAATTTACATTGTGTATAGGCATGACCCATCCTGCCAACAATCCGACTCCAGCAAAACAAGCTCTTTTGCCTCTCAAATCATGCAGAGAGTAAACGTCATTAAGCGTTCCTCTTTTCACCACAGCCACGGCGTACTGATAATCAACATTAGTGTCATACAATTCTTGCATTATGGGTATCAAACTGTGATACCTTCCACCAACAAAAACTTCACCAGCATCCAGAGTAGTGAGATGTGCTTCTCCTTTGTCCAGCTTCGTCATGCAATCTTCTTTGTTAAAAGCCTGCACACAGTGCAATGATAGATAATTATTTTGAAAAGCATTTATTTCTCGGTCAACTGTTTTTGAAAATGCCAGACACTTGTTTTGCTCTGCATTTGACACTGTGCACCATATTGCTGTGTTGTTTAGATATTGACCTAAAAATATTTGTAATTTTTTAATGCAAGTTTTTAAATAAAGAAAAAAAGAAAATTAAATATACATTAAAAAGTATTTAAAATATATGCAAATTATTGAAAAATGAACTTGTGTATATTTTGACATAACCAAGAAATAATAAAATAAACTCACCACAAGCAGTTTTAAAAAGTAAGAATAAAACTATTTGCCAGCAAAAAAATTTAATATCCATTTTGTAAATAATAAATTTGTTGAAACTTAAATACAACTAACAATCAACTGACAACGCCCAAATGCCACAACATTCGCGCGCTCTCAATGTTTCTCGTATTTTCGGTTAATTCAATTTTAGGCATTTACGTTTGCCAAACGTCACTCGTTCTGCTTCATTTTTAACTAAATATGTTTCTTTTTATTTGTTAAATTTGTTAACTAATCGCTAAATTAAGGACACTTTGTGATTTTAACTTTGATAAACAATTTTTAAAGAGAATTACTCATTGAAACGTTATAAAAAGCAAAAGAAAAACAAGATTAATAAAAGTTGTCTTCTATCTCTTTTTATGGATGTTGGATAAAAGAAAATGGAAGAACTATTTCATTTCGTCATTCCTACATGTTAGCAGGTGTAATAGAGTTGTCTAACACGTTCTCGTTAGATCACGTAAGTTCAAGCAACATTGGTGGTGGTCGGTACTTGGATGGGTGGTGAAATGTTGATACCTGTATCACTAGTTTGAGCTCGGCAGGTGAAGCTATACGCCATCTCACGTGTGCAATGGGTATCGGTCTGCTAAAACAGATCACCACCGGTCTGCCCGACGATAGATGGCAATACCAGCAGTTACCTCATGGTTCGGAACCCACGTTAGTTGTTCAACAACAACAACAACAATATCATTCATACGTTTAAAATTAATTATTTTTGATTTTCAATAATTAAAACTTGCATATAAATATATTTATGTGTAAAATTATAAATTATAATAAATTTATTAATTAGATAATCATTAACTCCAGAATTTTTAAGTTAAAAAACAATTTTAAGGAACTTAAACAAAGAGGAACGAGTGGAACTGATTTCTTAAAAAACCTAACCTGTCATGTAAACAAAAGTAGTGAGTTGTAAATAATTTGACCGGTTATCATAAAATGAGTTTATTTAAAAAATTAGCACATTCATTTTATTAAATTAATAATTATATGTTAAAACATTAAAAACAACAAAAATGGAGTCTGCAATAATTAAATTGGATATAAAAGAGGTGAAAAAGGATATTTTAAGAGCTATTTATGAGTGTTCACAGCGAGGATTGTTGCATACTACAAAATGGTATGTATATATTTATTCAAAACTATTTTTATAATTTTAAAATTCAAACAAGGTTGGTCAAAAGTATAACTCTTTTCGAAAAAGCAACTTTTGTAGTATAAAATGGATTTTTTGTAATTTAAATCAGCTGTTTTCTAACTGAAAGTAGATTCTTTAACTCTGCAGAGTATTTTAAAAATATTACTACAAAATAATACTTAATTTTATGTTATATTACTTTATATATATGACTTGTTAATTTTTGATTGAAATTAAGTTTGCATTTTTAAATAATTCAAAAATAATAAATGCACTGTATCAAAAAATGTCATGCCAACTTTGTTGAAAATATAACAAACACTATAATAAATTTGGAATTAGTTTCTGTTCTGAATATATTTCAGAAAAGTTCAAATATGAGAATTTAGTAAATACTTTGTTTTTCACAGGCTTACTGAATTAAATTATTCGTTAAAAGATATAAAACTGTCAATTCATGATATTCCAAACGACATAAGTATTCCTCCAATAAACGAGGAAGATGACATGTACATTTTGGCGAAAAGTTACTTTGATTTAAAGGAATACGATCGTGCGGCATACTTTTTGCAAAACTGCAAAACACCCAAAGCGAAATTTCTCTGCAGTTATTCCAAATACATGTCCGGACAGAAAAAGAAAATCGACAGCATGTCAGATGTGCCACCAGATCCGTTGCAGAACGAGTGTCTCAAGTCCCTTTGTGCGGACCTGAGAAAGGACCATCTAGCGGGAGACCTAGACAATTTCGGCCTTTACCTGTTTGGCGTAGTTTTAAAAAAATTGCAGCTAACTCGCGAGGCAACTGACATTCTAGTGGAGTCGACGCACAAAAATCCAATGCACTGGGGCACTTGGCTCGAACTCGCGGGCTTGATTACAGACAAAGAAAAACTAGAGAGTTTGGTCCTGCCAAATCACTGGATGAAACACTTTTTCTTGGGTCACATGTATTTGGACCTGCAATTGCTGGATGAAAGTTTGGCCCTTTATTGTCAGTTACAGTCGGCAGGATTTGAGAAAAATGGTTACGTTTTGTCACAAATTGCCATTGCTGTTCATTATAGAAGGGGTACATTTTTATTTTCGTTTTAAGCTTCATAAAAAATCTTAATTCTTATTATTCACTTTTTGATTTTAGATGTTGATAATGCTATAGAGATGTTTAAGAAAATTATACAAGAAGATCCGTACTGCTTGGATAATATGGATACGTATTCTAATTTATTGTACGTCAAAGAACTTAGGGTAGAATTATCTCATTTGGCTCACAGAGCTACGAAAATTGATAAATATAGACTAGAAACTTGTTGTATAGTAGGTAAATATTTCGATTACTGTGTCTAAGATAATATACAGTTAACAATTATTTAGATATGCCAAAATGAGCTTTAATTATTAAACACAACTAAAATAATGAAGCAGCATTTTAATTTACTACAAAAATTTAATTTTTTAGGTAATTATTACAGTTTAAGGATGGATCACCAAAAAGCAGCGATGTATTTTTACAGAGCACTAAAACTGAATCCACAGTACACTTCAGCTTGGACGCTGCTTGGACATGAATTTATGGAAATGAAAAACACAAACGGAGCTATTCATAGTTATCGTCAAGCAATTGGTAAATAATTTTATTTATACAGGCAAAGTTAAGTTATTTGAGTTTTATTTTGCTGTGTATGAATAACCACTTTTGAAAATTATTTATAATTAAATTAATATTTGTTTTAAATTTCTTTAAATAGAAGTGAATAGAAGAGATTATAGAGCTTGGTATGGTTTGGGACAAACTTACGAAATCTTGAAAATGCCTTTTTATGCAATTTATTATTATAAACAAGCTCAGTTATTACGACCTCATGATAGCAGAATGATACTTGCTCTGGGCGATGCTTATGAAAAACAAGAAAAAATCCAAGATGCTCTAAAATGTTATTATAAAGCTTGCAATGTTGGAGATATTGAAGGAATGGCGCTAATTAAATTAGCAACGTAACAATTTTTTAATCAAATTAATAAACTTAATTTATTATTATTTTTTGTTCTAAAAATTGTTTTCTATGTACAGATTGTATGAAAAATTAAATGATCAAGATCATGCTGCACAAGCGTACAACGACTTTGTTTCTGATGAATATCGAAATGCTGACAGATCTGAATTAAGTCGAGCTTATAAATATCTTACTCAATATCACTTAAAACGAGATCATTTGGATCAAGCGAATCATTTTGCACAGAAATGTTTGCAATTCGATGAAACGAAAGAAGAAGCGAAAGGTTTTTTAAGAACGATAGCTCAAAAACGATCTAAAGTTGAAGAAAATCCTACTATGATTGTGGTAAATTATTTTTTTTTATTAAATTCTTGACACAAAATTATTTTTTAATTTTAGAAAACATAATCTTATTTTTTTATATTGTAGGTTGATGATATGAATCTAACTGATCCAGTTATAGATAGAGGCGGTGCTGGAAATACAACATCTAATCAATTTTCTCCAATGAATTTATCTATTACACCTACGTAATGATATGAATTTGTTAATATCACTGTATTTTTTGTTTTATTTAACATTCAGCTTTTTAAATATAATAGATTTTCAAATTCACTAATCATTTATTTTTTATAACTGTTGTGTTTAAATTATCATGTTCGTCAGATATAAATGAATTTCCTTTTTTTTCATCGAGATGAATTTAATTAATTCTGGTCAGAATGTACGTTAAATTTGTATTTAGTTTAAATAAAAATTTCTTACGAATGTTCTGAATTTTTAACAACTGCTCAGTTAAAATAATGAAAATGTTTTTTTACAAAATAAAAAAACGTCTTTTTTTAATAAATATGAATGTTCTACTTTCTAAAAACATTACATGTTTCTAATTGTGATGTAGGTTTTAAGTACCCGTATAAAATACTTGAAAGTGCTATTAAAATAAACAATTTTCAATCTAATATTATATGATAAATAGTTTTAATAATATTTATAAAATATAATACAATGTATGGACGTATTATGAATAAATATTAAAACATTTAATAATAAAAAGAAAAAAAAACTAATTGAGATTTAATTTATACAAAGTTGTAAAAGAAATTTGTTTCGTGGTATTTATTTATTATAAGTTAGTTTCATAAGATTTACAAATGAATTTTTCCTTTTTTTTAAAAAAATTAATATTCCGTCCATAAAATATGTCAAGTCAAATAAACACAAAGCACATGACTAACATAATTAATCAAGTTTAAAAAAGGTATAAAAAGCATCACAGAATCACAAGAACCAGAACAAATGCGGGACTGACTTTAATTAAAACGTATTTGAAAGTTTAAAAGTAGTCGTGTGATATCAGTAAGTTTTTATTTTACTTTTATTATACTAAAAATTTAATTTTAACATTACAAACATTTATAAAAAAAATATTGTAAAACATTTTTTAATTTTTTTATTAAATTTTAAATTGACAGATAACTCTATGTTTTAAATATAAGTTTATCAAGCCAACAAAATGATCTTTACTTTGAGAAAACCTGAAATCAACCAAAAAATGTGGTTTTTTGTGCTTGGTAAGAAAAAACATTTTTAACTCTAATTTAAAATGAGTTTTTTTGGTAAATATTTGACTTTGATATATTCTAATATTTGCTTTTTTTCAGTTTTAATATTTGTAGCAGTTCTGCTTCCTTCAACGAGTGCTAATTCTAATGATAATAAATCTCCGGGTTTTTACTTAAAATTTGAAAAAAATATTCCCCGCATTGGTAGAAGTGGAAATTATGAAGATTTTTATCTGAAACCTTCAAAAAATATTCCTAGAATAGGACGGAATGACCCATTTATGGTAAGTTTTTTGTACACAATTTCTACATTAATTAATTTATTGTAATTTTTGAACCTTTTCAATACCATAAGTCGTAGAGCCTCAAAAGATTAAATTTTGAAAAGTTTTTAAAATCTGCAAAGTTTTATTATGATGTATTCAAGTTTTCAAATTTTTCTCTGTTCTTTATAAAAAGTTGTGGGTTGCAGAAAAAAATTAGTAATTCTCGTTTTCTATGAAATTATATAATTACAAATAAAAATGTATTACATCATTATAATGAAATATTTATTTATCGTTTAATAAGTCTTAGAAATTTTCAATTGAAAGTTTTTATAGGTCAAAAATTCATATAAAAACGATTATAAAATGGTTTTTGAATATTTCGCATACAAAATTAAAATACTTTATTGGCCTGTTTGTGAAAAAATCAAATTTTCCATTTTAAAATCTTTTTGTTTAAATGAAATAAATTGACAAAACTGGAGTTCATAAATTAAACTGGAAAGTATTAAAATAGTAAATACTCTTTTTCGGTACTTTGACCTCGTTACTGGAACAACATTCCGATAGAAATTCGAAGTTCATCAAGTGCCATTATATTTAAACGTCGTCTGAAAAACTATATTTTACAAAATGACTTATTCAAACTAAATTGAATTGTATGTCGATTCTAACATTTGAAATTGCTTGTATCTCGTGGTATGATTTGATTATATTTTAATGTTTTCTTTTTTATATTTGTACCTGTGGGACACAATTTGTTAATTTTTTTTTCAATTTTCAACAAAAGTAAATGAAGTTCGGTTGAAGTTTATTGTATTTTATTGGAAAAATTGTAATAAACTTTTTTTAAATGGATTTTGGTATGTAATTTTCAATAAGTCTCTTGAAAAAAAAATTAGATGCGGTTCGATAAAATATTTTAAAGTTTTGTGCAAAGTATTAAATAAAAAAGCCTTTTAAAACAGATTTTTCATGGATTTTAGATATTCATGAACTAATATGAATTCAAAGAGTTTTAGACTTATCATGATTTTATGTTATATAGATAGACATATAATATTTAGAATATTCTTATTTTCTTTTTATTGGTTGTTTCAAAACGTATTTATTTATTATTTGTTCATAATTTTTAAAAAAATATGTATACTTTAAATACAAAAGTTAGTAAATGCATAAATAAATTTCATCTTTATACTAACAAAAAAATTAATTTTCACTTTCTAGACGTTATTAAAAACTGAGAACGACTGGCCCTTATATGAATTTGATGATAAATTTGCTGAATCTATTAAGAGACGTGCAGGATATTTATCTATTGGTAATATTCACAAATTATATTCGCATCAATTTTAATATTTAAAGTTCAATTTGAAATTAACATTGTAATTTTTTCATTTTTTTAGATTAGTATCATAATGCGAATTATTCGCATCACACAAATTTACAAAAACTCTGTCTACAAATAAAATAAGCATTCTTATGTGTTATATGACAAAAAAAAATTGAAAATACCTACACAAAATATACATAACATATTTTTATATTAACAAAGTCGTATATCATAATCATATTATATATAATATAACAACTTAAAAAAAAAAGTGGTCCTTATTTTGATGAATTCCGCTAGAGAAGCAAGCGCTCCTTAACTTTTTTCTCTATGACGAGACAAGAAAAACGCCCTGTATTAAAAGCGTTTTTGACTGAATTAACCCGTGCCCAAGACCATTTGAATTTTTAAATGAAATTTACGTGTATTTTTCTTTGTAGT
>JABFPM010002842.1:0-15628 GCA_022817325.1 Idris sp. 1 HC-2018
GCATTCAAATTTTTATGTTTATTTTTTGAACATATAAATGTAGATTTTTGGTGAAAACGTTCACATTACACGTATATTCATAAATAATAATTGAACTTATAATTTTTTTACACTTTCTATAAATATTCATTACAAATATTATGATAAGATGAAAAATGTTATAGTCAGATTACTTTACAAATTGAATTCATAAAACTTTAATAAAACTGAATAATTGTGACAAAATATTTTAAAATTCAGATTTTAGTTTTTGCAGGACGTAGAGATTAATTATTTTAATTTTTAAATATTTATTATAATTTAATTATGAAACTTGAAAAAATGCAATAATATGTCGTGTACAACAGTTTTATTTCTGAAAAAAAGGATTATCTGTCAATATGCTATATCAATTTTTTATTTTGTCTGACAGTTATTTTATAATTGTAATAAATAAATAACTCTATAGAATCGCAGTGACCATATATTTTAAAAAAAATTATAATCATTTTTCGATATTTAAACTTTATAGAAATAAGTTTTTTGATATTTAATCTAATCCTTTTTCAGTTAGATCTTGTGAAAATTGACATACAAGCACTTACACCCACATAGTTTGATGCTATTTCATAAATTCTAAATACATGTTCGAATCCAAATAACTCTCCGGAATGATTGTCGACGTACACTGTCCGAAATCAATATGATTTTCTTATACACTTTGCAGAATACATTTTGTTGGACTTAGATAGTAAATGAAAATTCTTGTACATGAAGATTCATGATACATTAGAGATATTGTCGGATTTTTGCCGTGTATACTGATTGTATAGTTGTTTGCTACTGATCGGTATTACAGCTGAATAGGATTTGGAATTGCAGAGAACCCTTAATGCTGCATTCAATTTGTTTTTAAAAACCACCCATATCATTCCATAGCCAGTAACTGGAAATCCATTGGGATGAATACTGTACGTAAATTGTTGTTGTGTAATGGTATTTTAATGTGGTTTCTGTCCAAAGTTTGAAAACAATTAAAATAAAAATAATTAATTTGCCTTTAAAAGAAACAAAGACTGTAATTTCAAAAAGAGTTTCACTATGTATGATATCTCGTATAAAATAATTTTACGGAAAATAACAAAAAATTAAAGAAAATTATAGACAAAGATGAAATTCACAATTACACTTAGGTTGGATATAGGTACAGTCTTGTAGTATAGTGTCAAGGCAAGTTATGTGCTTTCTGACGAGTTGAACATGCTCAACTTAATGAAACGATTGAACGAGAAATTTTCCAATTTCATTTTTTAATGGAAATTTGTCCGCAATAAATATTGTTTTCAATGGACGATAATTCAGTAAATATGTTCAAAAATATTTGTCTTATTTAAATGATTAATCAATTCATAAAAATTTAACTGGAATATGTCAAGTGATATTGGCAGAAAAGTAAACAGAAATATATTCCACAAACGACATTTTGAATACGAATAGCAATAAATTCAAACAAATGTTTTTGGAATAAATTTTTTATTTGTAAAGTTTCATTCTAAGAACTGCACCAAAATACATTTCTATAAAAAATTTTTTAAAATACACCGGAATGCGTATTAAGGTTCGAACCAGTTTTACAGCGAATCTAGAAAAATAAACCGCGAGAAATTTTTTTTTATTTTTAAATTAAATGAATAGGCTTCTTTAATAAATAAGTAAATCAAAAATCAATTTAGTTAATTATAACATAAACATGAAATTTAATGTAACCAATAAAAAAGTAATTATATTTTGTTTGAAAAACGTTAAAAATTGACCACATTTCAATTTTTGTTATTTTTTAAATATATGTCATACATTACTTGAAAACTGCTCCACTTTAACCGATGACTTACACCTATTTTTCTTGTAAACTGAAGAAAAAATTAATTTTCATCGGAATGAACTTAATTTGTAATTGACAATTCATTAACTCTATTTTAATAATGTTAGTAAATATTTTTAAACACTCGGATTTGATATCTGCCGTTTAACACGTGCGCACTTGAGACGCTACAACGTCCAGTTTTCACGAAAATTATCGTGCCCGTATTGAAACATCGTCGGTCATCTTTACGACAGGGCGACCCCGTGACCTTTTTAATTACCCTGGAATTAACCTGAAGATGGTGTCCAGCATGCACGGTTAAGTGAATTTGAGGACGATAGTTAAGCCGTTATGTCAGTTCCCGCCAAAGTTAAAGCCAACGGCCGGTGAATTCCATTTGGAACACCTGTAATGGAATCCATGTATTCGGTTTTGACGTCGTCATGAAAAAGTAACATGCTATCTCTCTCTCTTACTTATAACGTTAATGACCCTGTTTGAATGCATATAGTTATTTTAATTTTGTATTCTCAGTTATGGGATTTCATGTTTATCTCGTTAATTTAAGATCTGAAATTAAGTCTAAGACTACGGTAGTCTAAGAACTCGTTGAGAGTTCTGAGGTCCCCATCGATTATGGTAAACCATATAGAACTATGGGAGATGATATTGATTTCCTATTGATTACTCGGTATTCTCTGTTTTAACTCTTTTTGACCTTTCGCTTTGGCTTCGTAAATCCTTTTTTACCTGTATAAACTCTTTTACTAGAGTTTTAAGTAAATTCTGGGATTACATTTGGTTCTTTCGCTGAAAAGGAAAATTTCGACTTGCGCCACCGAGTAAACATATTTTAACTTTATTTTGTATTATTTTACCCCGTATTATTTATTCTGAAATATCCGTCTGAAATACCCGCCCTGATTTCGTTATTTTTCTCAAATAACCTGGTGTCTACAATTTTTTTTATTTGGTTTTAATCGTACTTGGTGCGGCTGAAGTGAGTTACCGCCGACCCCTTCCTCCACCATTTTCCATTGTGTATTCCCAAACATATCTTATCATTATAATCACTTGAATACATATTTCACTACGGCATTTCGATCGAAAAGAAACTTTATTATATTACATTTTTAATTGCTATATTAAATTTTCTAATAAAATTATACGCAATGTTGTGTTAATTTGTACTTGAAAATACTTACATTATTTGAATCGAATATTTGTTAAAATTTTAATTTTAGGTAAATTTAATGCAAATATTATGTACCACGTTGTGTCAATTTTAGCGCTATTATTAATTTCATTGCAGTTTTGAGAAGGACATAAAATAATTTCAAATGTTATTTCATTTATCGTTCCGGAAACCTAAGATAAACCCATTAGCATATCGCTACAAGGTAGAACGCTACAATATTATTGAAACTATTAATATTAACTTTTAATTTCTTTTTATTATTACGTTGTTAGTCACGACAATATTATAAAATAATAATAAAGAAAAGCGTAAATAAAATAACTATTAACTCCGGTACACACTATATTTTTAAAAACTTTCAGAAAATGAACACAATCTACTAATAAGTGTTATTACACTCCAAATCTGGGTGACTAGATTTAAGACACTTTTTGTCCACTTTTCAAGTCATAAAACGTGTCTCAAATAAAGTCAGAATGAGTGTCTTAATTGAAGATGCAAGGCGCTTGTTTTAAGGCGGGCGTTGTGTCTTATTCCTCATAACTAAGAAATGTAAATATGCTCGTTGTATATACTTATTTATTTTGTCAAAAATTTCTAAAAATGGACGGAAATAACTGTCAAATGTGCAACTTTGTGGGTGCAACGCCAACAATTTTAATTGAAACACGTTTTAAGGTTTCATAAAAATGATCCTTTGTTTAAAGTAAACTGCACATATGATGGATGTAATGTAAGTTATAGAAAAATTAATTCTTTTTATACTCATGTAAGGCGCCATCACATAAATGCAAACGTAAATCAAATTATTGATAACAAATTTGAAAATTTGGAAAATGAGTGTGATGAAAATCAAATGGCAGGTAAGATTTATTGTAAATAATTTTATGATTAAATATAAATGGTATGTGAACTTTTTGTAGTACTAAGTCTGCAATTATTTATATGCATGTTTTTATTAATCTACTGTTATTAATTATAAAAACAGAACTTTTTAAAGAAAAGAAATGAAATGCCGCTCAGTTTTTGCTCAACGTGCGAGAAACAAAAAAATTATCGCAAGTAGCAGTTAATCACATTATCGATGACGTAGCTGAGTTTGTTTCCGCCAACGCAGCCACCAACATTGTAAGATTTTTATATTTTTTACTTATTTTAAATGAAAAAAATGTATTTATTCTAAAGCTAAGATCTTATTTACCTATCTTTCATTTTACCTTGTGAGACATACATTAAAATAAAAAATATTAAATATAAAAAAGTATAATATATTTATGTAAATTTTTGTAATTTATATTTAATGCTTTCCAACTTTCTTTGAATCTTCTTATTTGATTATAATTTTGCAGAATGAAATAAGACGTCACACTGATCCTCAAACTAATCTTGTCAATATAAATGAGGTGATAGAAATTTTAAAAACAAATGGTACCAAAGAAGAAGTTTTTTCTGAAATCTATACCAAAAAATTGTTAGATAAATATCTAGTGGAGGAACGTAACATGGTACTTCCTGTTGCAGTAACACTGGGGATTTCTTTGACGTGGAAGAGAAGAAAAAATAAAGTTCCTTATTTGGCAGAAATAGACAAATGTGTTTACGTTGTTCCATTTATTGACACTTTGAAAAATGTATTGTCAATCGAAGAAACTCGTTCGCAAATTATTAACTATGAGCCGAATGAAGCTAGTCTGTACACCACGGTATCAGATGGGTCCTATTATAGAGATAAAATATTCCAAAGAAATGCACCTCATATTGCAGTTATATTTTACTGGGATGATTTGGTTATTACAAATCAAACAAGCACAGTAGCTCAGAAACATAAGCTAGCAAAATTCTATTGGACACTGGAAAATATAAAACCAGAATATCGTTCGAATCAAAATGTTATACAATTATACGCATCGGCCAAGTCTATTTATATAAAAAGGCACGGATTCTCAAAAGTATTAGAATCATTTATAAATGACATTAGATTTTAAATTAGTCATCCTGGTATTGTCCAATGTGAGTCAATTTTACTCGATCATTTACCATTTCTACATCCTTTGCCGAGTTTCAGATTGCATCGTTGCATTTTTATTCTTTTTTTAAACCATGAGCGCAATGAATTTTATGGTTGAATGTACATTAGCCGTATTACTGAAATAAAATAAGTTTAATATTAATTTAATTAATATTTTATTAAAATTATAACGAATTTAAATTTTTCAGGTGAATATTATTTATAGAATGAGTAAAGAATTTGTATTTAAAAGCTTTGTTTTAATTCCTTTTTTCAATTTGCAATTAATCTGTCAAGTTTTAACAAATAAAAACTGTGTTTTACATCATACATGTGGTCACACCTAGATATTACATTTTTAATTTTTAATGTAGATTTTTTAGTTTTAAGTTCAATTGTAAAGTTCTCACAAACATGTACGAATTAAAGAAAATGTTATCTTGCAACATTTGAACTAATTTAGCTAAGGCTGTTACAACTTACATCATAACTATTATATGAATTTTTTTTTTATTAATATGTGTAATTTACTCTTAATTATTTTAATACATTTTTATTCAAACTAAGTTATTAAATTTTAATTATATTTAATTATAAATATGATATACCTCTTGTATCATAAACAATGGTGATCTCATACGTTGATATTTATCTAAGGTTAACTTATTGTGTAGCTTTATTAAAATATCAGACTTTTCAGATTCACTGCAAGCTTTTACATCAAAATAAGTCATCACTTTCTCTATCATAGAATTTGCAGAATGGATCAGTCGTTCTTCCGAAATTTTTTTCATCAAAAACAGTTCTTGTAAAACCTAAAAATACATTTTCTAACTGATTAAAACATATACATATTAATCTTAGGCACCTTTTATCACTAAGTATTGAAATAATATAGTTAAATATTGTATTTATTGTACAATTAGAATGATGATAAAATTTGTAAAATACTATAGATATGAATATGTACCACATTGTAATGTTTCAAATGAGGATACTGTTTCATCATTTCATCTAAATCCCTCGTTTCTTTTTCCATAGACAGACGTCGATAATCAAAGGTTTCACGCATGAGACGTAGGACATGCTGTGAATTGTCCTTTTCACTGTGGTTTATCAATTCAGACAAACAGGTGTTTAAGTTAGACGTTACAGTACTGATAGTCAAACTAATCAAAATTAAAGAAAAATATTATGTTAAATAAACACTAATGTCGCTAATAACAAATAATTAACATAAACAAAATCTATCTAAATATAATAAAAAATTGGATATCATAAAACTTTAATGAATTCTTAGAAAAATAAAGTTTTCATTTCGACAGATATTTTTTAACATATGAACTCTGTTCACTAAAACAGAAAAATTTATGTAAATATTAAATAAATTAGCATACAAAAATTATCACTGAAAATAGCTAATTAAATTTCAATTAATTCTTCTACATTACAATTTGTGATATTCAATACTGTTTTTGAAATTAGTCAAACTTATTTCTCTTACTTTTGTTTTGAAGCTGCGGTGGTTGAAAGTAAATTCTTTTCCTTCAACTTAACGTTTCCGGAGTTCTTATTTCTATTATATCTTTGATTGCGAATAAATTTACTTAAATCTCCTGACACTTATTATTAAGCTATATTTTATTAAGTTATAATTTTTTTTTAAATGTTTAATTTATAATATTAACATATTTTTTGTCGCCGTGACCATCTTTTAAAGCCGGATTTGCTTCTACGATTGCTTTTGCATAAATTGAATAATCTTCGACTTCAGGTTGGTCATCAGTTCGCATACACAAGTCTTTTCCCCAAAAAGATATAAAATGTTTCTTGCTCTTGTACATCTCACCGCTTTTTAAAATATTCACAAGATGTTTTGGCAATTTGGGCAGCACAAAAGGTTGTCGTAATTTAGGTTGAGCTTTTAACTTTTTACATAAAGTTTGTTTCAAAGGTTTTGAATGAAAATACAATAATTTTATAAAATAAATGACAAAATTAATTTTTCAATGTATATAGTACATCAATAAATTTTGTTGCTGACAGACTTACGTAATTTTTATGAAAAAAAAATTATTTGTAATTCAGCAATCACTAATTAATTGAAATAATATAATATTCTATTAAATAAACTTACAAAATCAAAAAAATAACAAATTCTATTTTAAAAAACTAATAAGGTTATAAAGATGTCAATTTTTAAATTAATGTTTTTTAAATTAATTAATCCTTTATAAATATGTACTGGAAATAACTACTATTTTTATCAGAGCGCTTGTGCTTGTCGCATTTTGGCTTTTATTTTTTTTTGGTCGCAGATTTAAGTTCTGGCAAAAAAATGATCTCGCCACTTTCGTCAAAAATTGGTATACTGGAAATCATTTTAACGTCCGTTTCTTGTATTACTTTTTTAGTAAATTCAACGTGTAAAATAGTATTTTCAAAAATTTCGTCTTCATAATCCACATCTCGTAGACAGTTAATTGCCAAATCAAAAATGTGTATAACAACATAGTTGTTTTGAAATAAATTTTTCAAATACTCGTCGGTCTCAGATGCTTTGTCCAGAGCTTCCATGATTTTTGACAAATCCGATGTCGGATTGTCGCACTGAATTTTTATTTTCTTGCATCGGTTTTCGAACTTACAAAACACAGTTTTTGTTGTCTGAGTTGAAGTAAACATTACACAGATCACTTAACCTCTTACAATTAATACAAAACCTTTTTTCAGGTAACCTGCTACTGTTCGGGCGTCACTCGCATATAGTTGGTCGCGCTTCGTGTTTCATCTTGCGCCTTTCGAGTTTTATCGTTCGCTCAAAAATATCATAAACATTGATGAAACGTGTGCAAAGTTTTATATAAAAAATTTTATAATTTACATACACATTATTGTAAAATCAAAATAAAGTTTATTTTCTTTATGATTAACGACAAATTTTACGTCAAAAAATATATAATAAAATTTAAAAAATGTGTAATATTTAAGATTTATTTTTCGTTGAAACATGATCTATTTCAAAATACATTGTTATAAAAAAATTCTCATTGAAAATAAATTTTCATTTTAATTTATTTTTTTTAACTTCAAATATTTAATATGTTTTTTTAAAATAACCTTCCGCAACTCCAAACACAAATAGCATTCACTAAATTGGTGTTTGTGTATATATTTACAAAGGGGCCACATTAACAGACATTCTAAAATAGTGTCTTATTAAAAAGTGTTATAAAAGAGTGTCTTAGTTTACACGTCTAAAATTATTAGTCAGTAGAAATGGGAGTAAGACGCAACGGATGCCTTGTTTCAAGTCACGAAATGGTAGAATAAGTCGTCTAAACGAAATTTGAGACACTTAGATTTTCCAGGTGTCTTAATTCAAGACACCAAAATTGACCCCAGTTTTGGAGTGTAAGAACGCAACAATCAGCTAGTTTAACGACTTCAAATTTTGACATATAATATTAAAGAATTTCCGAATTCTAGAAAATTCTGACATTTAGAAGCTTATTAAGGTCTTACTTTGAATTAAGTGTGCACAATTTGTGTAGACACATATTCTACCTCCCGCATAACAACTTTTTTCATTGAGTGCTTAATATGATACAATTATTGGTTACATGAAAGCATATAAACTTGGTGAAATGTAAGTTCGAATGAAGGTATGATATGTAATAAGTGTGAATAATCGAATGCATGTCTTTGTTGAATGAGAATAACGTGTGCTTGATAAATTTGTGCTTGATCTATCACAGGTCTAGATTGAATAAGTGAAACATTTGATGTTGTCTTAAATGTAGGTTTTGCACTGTTAAATATTTAGAATTTTGTTTATGATAATTGCGTACAAAATACATTTACGTTCCATTAGCACGAAAATTCACGAGAAATTTGGACTAGATTCACTGGTCCAGATAAAACTATGCAGATTTTGGGTAGACGCTGACCATTAAACACTGATTCATTTTTTAAGTAAAATTTAAAACAATAATTTAAACAATACGTTTATTATAATTAAGTCCTGTTGGTTGCTGTTTTGATTTTTAACTGATTATTTGTCTAGTTTGTCGAGAGTTTTTCAAATCCAGGCAAAACTACGCAGTTACCAGCGAGATACTAGGTTGTAAAAATTGGAATAGTTTATCAAGGCGAAAAACTATTTTTGATTTTGCAATGACAAGTTTATTAAAAACATCATAAGTAATATGTTAATTGTACTCTGTTCATTCAATGATTCAATTTTTAACGAATATTTTTGTACTTTATCAAATTTCTTTTTATCTAGAGAAAACTATCTAATCACTAAATAGTTACTAGGCAGTTGAAATAGTTTATTAACCATTTGAGTGATGGAGAAACTGAATTGTGTGGTGAGGGATGGTAGATTATGTTGAGACACTAGAGGTTGTTAACGTTTTGACATCATAGCGTGCACATCGATAATTCATAAGTTTTTCTTTTAACATTAAATAACTTTATTTTTAAAGTTAATCATTTATTTTTCGGTAAATATTTTTAATATTACTGTATCAAGTTCGTCAAATTTTATTTAAATTTTATTTTTATTTTCAGCATTTAATAATTTAAGTTTTATTAGGTGTGAGTGGGGTAAAGTGGTAAGGCTAAGGGGAAACGTGTACCGTAACTACATTTGACCTAAAATTATTTGTTTGTTTTATTTTTCCGGATAATTGAACTATCGATTAAAAAGTTATTCAATTTATAGCTGATTTATACAATAAAATGTAGACCTACACCTAATTTTTCAAAAATGCTGAAATTAGAAGTTTTTTGAAAAGGGAAGGTAAAGTGACATGTCTAAATGAAATATTGACAAATAGGTTGATATTGATAAACTCTTATTCTTAATGTATCATTTCAGCATTAATTAAGTCAAGTAAAGCTAAAATATAATTAAAATTATTATTAAATGTTAATTAAATATGATTAATGTCTGAAATACAAAACTTTTTCATATTCAGATAATTCGCATTGTTTGTAAGTTCACTGCTTTAATTTCTTATATTAGATTCTTTTTTTGTTTTTTATAGAATAGGAATAAAATTCTTATAATTGAAATAAATGTCCTGACCACATCAGGATATATTTACATGGTATTTTAACCATGTCACTTTACCCCATTCTGACAATGCTTTCAACAAATTAATGTAATTGTATATCGTTAGCAGATTATGATTATTATTTTGATTTCTAATTGTCATATTATAGTTGTATAAATCCGAAACCGTTTCCGAAGAAAGAAATAAGATTCACTTAAACATTAGAATTTTAATTTGACCTACATTGCGAAAACAAAAATTTAAATTTCAGATTTGTTTGATTTGGGGATGTAAAAATAGTGACTACTTTAGTCACGTAAAGAGGTATTTTTGAGAGAAATTCACTTAGTCCACTGCTGTTTGCATGTCACTGTTTCCCATCATCTCTTGCCCTCCGAGAAATCCATCGATACCACGCCTACCGGTCCGGACATCGGAACCACAAGTTCACCCATATATTATACATGGATCAATTTAAAATACTACACTTTCAGTAAAAAGAATGTTTATTCGAGATACCGGGTAACAAGCTTTTGAGCTCGTTAACGGAAGCATATTTAGACATCTGAATGCCGGAGAGACCTATAGTTGTGTGCCTCAACAATACGTACAGAATGTCGAAACTACAAAGCAAGACCTCCATGGCAAGTATGTGTTGCTTATAAGTTAATATATTTAAAATACATATAAAATCGGGGAAGGAAACCGAACTTCTACAAACACACATGGCAAAGCCGCTCCACGACAAATTTCTTAAGGTCGAGGAGGAAGAGACTGTCAAAGCATCTTAAATTCGACTTTTTAAAATGATCGGGGTTAAAGTCAGAGAGGAATGAATTTTTGCCCGCGAGAACAGAGTTGTCAATAATTTAGTACACCGCCATGTCAGGGATGCAAGCACTGAGGATGTGAGATGTGGCTAATGTCACGAACATCTACATTGAAACCAATCCAAGTAAAATTACACAGATATTTGGTGGCAACAAATAACCTAAGTTTAGTCATGTAAAATTACATTTTGTAAAGGTTATTACATTCCAAGAGTACTAGAAATACACTATATTTGCTAAAACGTATATGTTAACCTGATTATATTAATTGTCAAGCACATACATTCTGATAGATTAACACTTTTTAAAAATATTATATTTAATTCAGAAATGTTCTGGTTAATTCATTTATAAATCATTGACTTTGTATTTTGAGAAAACATTTAACGTACAAAACCTAACCTGTCATTGTGACAATGGATCACATTTGGTGAAGTGATTTTACATCACTTTTGTAAACAATCTGCTTACAATATTGGCAAACAATGCCGGGATCAGATCAACTCAGATTGTTGTTTTATTAGCACATCGGTCCAACATTGGAAGCCAATATTGCACCATTATATTCAATATCGGGCCAACATTAGCCCGATGGTATTTTTCTGTCTGGGTAAAGAAATTGGTAAAAATCAGAAAACTCTATTTTAAAAAGCATACACGTAAAAAAGCAATTGAAGCCATCAGTTCCGAAACAGTACAAACCCATAACAATTCCATTGGACTTGTGTGGTTTTGGAACTGGTGTCTTTAATTACTGGTTTTCAGTTATTAACACTTGAATCAACAAGCGTTTTGAAGACAAAAACAAATGAAATTGATGTTATATATATTAAAATGATAGGTCCGACGATAAAAATGACGACATGGCGATTCTAGTGTTAATTACTGACAATTCAATTATTAATTATTATCAAGTGCGTCCGCAATTAAATTATTAAAATTTAGTTAGTAAATAATCGAGAGTTCATTTATGCATTTTGATTTTAAAGTTCAGTACTTTTGCTTTAGTTTTAAAAATAAAAAACTGAAATACCTTTTTTTGTTATTTAGTTCTTCAATCGAATAAACTCAAATTTCATTTTGCGAATATGAGAATGAATGATGTTTTTGGAGGTTTACTACTTTCTAGAAAATTAATTGATTATAAAAACTCTATTTATATAATCACAAAAATATTTAAAACTTCAGAGAATACATTTTTTTAACAATAACTTTCAAAATGTTATATCTTGAAAAACTTGCTACCTCGAATCAAGTATATTTCACTTCAATGAAGTCAAATGTATACTGCTATATTTTTTTGAAGTATATTATATACTTGAACCAAGTATATTCGACTTATTTTAAGTGAAAATTACTTTACTCAAGTGAAAAATATACTTGAATTAAGTCTATTTGAGTAAATATATTAAATACTTAGTATTAATATTTTTTTTAGTATGTAATTTCTAAAAACTGTTGTTTTTAAGATTAAGTTATTTATTATATTTTAAAACTTAACTCTTACTCGTTATTACAGATGATTATATCATAATATCAATAACGTGGAAATCATTTTTAAATTTTAATTATAAACAATACAATGTATTTCTGATTAATCCACTAGCATCAGATTTTAGAAATTATTAGAATATAATTATTTTTTCGTTTTAAATATAAATCAAGTGAATTGCTATTGTATTATTTCAACTATAGATTATTTGAAGTTTGTAAACAAATTTTTCATTGAAAATGATTATTACTATTAAAAAAAAATTGGAAAAACAACTTTAATTTAAAAAAACATAACAAATTCTCCTGTATGCTTTAATACGTTACATTTTTTGTTGCGTCAGGTCATGTTACGTTAGTCAGGTTTTGAGTCAGTTGCATCTTTAGTGTTAGTGAAGATCGATTATACAAGAAGAAAGGATTTCTGTTTATTAGTCCTTAAAAATTAAATAACGGGCATTTGAAATATTTTGAATATAATTATAAACACATTATGTGTTTTTGAACATTAGTAGTAAATATTTATTTATTCCGAATAGATCAACTGAGTAAATATCGAATTGATAAAGAAATTCTCATCCAAATAAGATAAAACTATTAATATGGATTTGATGTCGATCCACTCGTAGTTATCTATCCAAGGTAGTTGAAATATTACTATTGATTTTCAATAAAGTTATAAAACGGCACTGGAACCTTCTAGATTGATAAATTGACTGGAATCATTTCCATTAAAAAAATTGACATATATACCTTTTCTTAACACATTTCAGGGCTGAAACATTTTTAATCGGACACGTCGAATTTTTATTTAAGCAATTTATGAAATGTATCATTTTTATCATTATCACGATAAAACTAAAATGTATTTTTGTGCTATTAAATTTAAAATTATTCATAGATTATTTTTTCATAAGAATTTGTTATTCGTATTTTTCTTTGTCCGAAAAAGGCATCATCCAAAAATAAGACTTTTTCTCCTACCTTGACCCTTCATTTATCACTATAACATATTTGGCAATCAACAATATTATAATATTGTTTAAAATATTTGCAGTAACGACGGAAATTTTAATGATGAAACAATACTAAGTTTCAAAGATACATCATTTCTTAACTTTTTGAAATACCATAAAAAGGATAAGAACTTTTAATATTAATTTTTAATTATTAATTTCAACCAAAAAATATTTCACAATATTGCATAAGAATACACAATAATATCCGAATGTTTTGCAGATATACATTTAGCTTTTAAGTGTTTCATTACCCATTGAAATAACTTGTCTTTAAATCGTTTTTGTCAGATCAAAATAATTGTATTAGTTGTATGAGTTACTTTTATTGACAATGTTTGTTAATGTTAGCAAAAAGTATAGAATCCTAGTACTAATTGTACGGTATGAAAATTCAAGTTATTTGTGCAATATTATGGAATACTAAGGTGCTAATTGTTAGCAACCTTTTTCTTAGTTATTTTTAATAAGTTTGACATTATCCTCTATAAGATGTTGAACTATAATATTAATCGATTATACTTTTTCTCTATTTTTCGCGGTTAAAGATGTGGTCGCAATGAAAAACTTCAAATTGACTCATTATAGTAATTTATTTTAATAAATGAATAAAAGCATTCTAACGGTTGAATGAAATCAAATATTCTAGATGAAGTTGTATGTTTATATTCAGCACAGCTCTTCATGATTAGTAATAAATAATTTCGTTGTATATTTTCTGTCCAATCTAAATTAAATGTTAGAAAGTTTTACGGAAAATCGTATTACATTTACATTTTGTATTGTCAGGTATTTTAAATATTAGTTTTATTTACAAATTGTTCAATCCGTGGCTTTTCTATACTAATCTACTCTATTGGCAATAACATTTGCAGTCAAAAGCATAGTTTTGAATTATAAGCTGAATTACAAGTCTGATAACCAATAGATTTAATGTAATATTTAGAGGAATGCAATCAAAATTATTCATGTCATTTTTCAGTTAATTTAAACTGTCGGAATAAGAAATTCATGCAACTATTATGATTTTTCGTATAAGTTAAAATCAAATAATTATTTGTTGAAACATTTATTTGCTTACCTGATAAAGTTATAAATATCAGGACAACATAGTAATCATTAAATTGACAAAAACTTTTTACTTACATAAGATTCATAAAAATTTCCAATTTGGAATTTCAGGGACATTATGAAAGTTGGATGTATATAACTTTTCTAATTTGTTGATGAAAGTCGTTCACTTTTGATAAGTTTGATCACGATTCTGTTGCTCTACTGTTGATCTGATTACTAAGACGTTGCAGTGATTAATGAGTTTAAATCGAGTTTCAATCTATCTATACTAGTACAACTACGACAAAGAGAAAGAC
Organism: Idris sp. 1 HC-2018; assembly: GCA_022817325.1. Lineage (NCBI taxonomy): Eukaryota > Metazoa > Arthropoda > Insecta > Hymenoptera > Scelionidae > Idris > Idris sp. 1 HC-2018. The sequence continues at coordinate 14,820 of JABFPM010002842.1, forward strand.
TAAACATGTTTCAATACTTAAATTAGAATCCACCAACAAAATAAGCTATAATCAATAGAAATAAAATGGCTCATCAATTAATATGACTCATATTTATTAAAATACTGTTCAATGATTCGGACATACCTAAATATGTAAATTATGTATAATGAATAAAAAAATGAAATTTTACATAAATAAAATCATGTTGTCCCAATGTTGCAAATTAGTGGTGTAGCTACCCCATAGTTTTAAAAATGTTTGCAAACTTACATACGTAGAATTCAAAAGTCATGCAAATTTACTATGAATAATATATTTTTTAAAGTAAAGAGTCAATTTTTTGAGTAATTTTCAAATTATCAAAAAATATTCATACTATAACTTTTTTATAAGTATATAATGTATTCCCGCGCTGTAGCTTACAACACAACTTCCGATAAACTTTGTCAGAATCATTGTGAAAGTGAGATTATGCTGTAAGTTAAACAAAAAAGTGTACTTATGTGAAAAAAATTTGACTTGAATTCGATGGATTTTTGCCTACGGTGTGATGCACCAATGTATGGTGACGACATCATCCCACATCAATTAACTCAATGATAAAATTATACTGATTTGGTTTTATGGCCAGGATATCAAATTTAAATATTAATATTTTACACAGAGAAACCCACATATTTTTACAGGGAAAGCACATTTCGCACAAAAATTAGAGCCCCTCTAAAAATTTCCAAAAATTTGCTAATTTTCATAATACTGTAACTTCGTTATTTTCTATCGAAAATTCATTTTTAAGAGAGGAAAAGAAAGCTTAAAACCTTTACTTA
>JABFPM010002843.1:0-15622 GCA_022817325.1 Idris sp. 1 HC-2018
AAATCAAAGTGGCTTGGTCAAAAATTATGTTTCGATGAGTACTTAGATATCCCATAATTTCAAGGTAATCTGGAAAATTCATCGAATTTCGTTGGTCGTTTTGACGTGGAATGCCCCATATATATTTACTTCGGAAATAGAAGCAAAGTAAAATGTTCAAAATGCGGACTATTTTTCGGTATGGATCTTTTAAGTATAGGCATATTTTTAATCTGTGGATCTTCCAAAATAATAGTAACGTTTATATTTAATCTTAATTTATCTTTATTAAAAACTATCTAATGAAATTATCTAATGAAATTGCGTCACATTAAACTGTATATTTGTCTAATCTTTTATTTCTTTTCTTCCATAATGTAACAGAATCAATAGAAATATACATATAATTGTTATATAATACATATTATAATACAATATATCAAACTATAGAAATAATGATTTGTTAAATTTTTTACAGTGCATCGTTAATTCACACATTTTTTTATAATATGAATTGTGGTACGATAAAGTGAACTTTATTTTTTTGAATTGATGTAACCAAAGCCATTTTAGGTAAATCTGCAAAACTTACATCTCTAAGAATGCCATTAGTTTTTCTACGATAAAAGCACAAAAGTGATCATCATAATTTTTTCAATATATACTTGTAAATAAAATCGTACTTTTTATTGGAGTATAACATCATTTGTTGTTTTGTCGTCGAGTTTGAATTTTTCTATTTTATGAGTTTCAATAACTTTTGTAATTTTTTATGATTTCATCGAATTCTACATCGTTCTTTTTTACGTCAACAAAAATGGTCCAATTCTATAAGTTGTTCCATTAATAGTAACAGTTTTGTAAGAATTATTACGATAATCAGAATAATCTTCCGAATGGAAAACGATATCTTTTTGATGTTTTATTGAGTTAAATGCATAACACATTTGAAGGATTTGTTTTATAGCTATTGTTTTCGGAGGATTTTTATTGCAACTGGTTGATTCAAAGTTGACTTTGATATGTCTATGTTTCGATTCGAATCTCATACTTTGAAAGTCTACCCAAGGCCCAAAAAATTGTAATAAAGAAGCATAATGTGTGAGAAAATGGAATTTTGATTTTAAGTCCCCACAAATACCTAAGTAAAGTTCCCAGAGTTTCTGGACATACATTTTCAACTGTCGTATATAATTTACAATTATTCTCGGAGACATAACAATATCATATATTTTTCTTAGATAAATATATAACTTCCAATATTTTTCATCTTGAGGAACAAGATCTCCTATCATTACCCCAAAGTAACGCACAAGATATTTCATTTCCGAAGCAGAAAAATGTAAATTAATTTTTTCTTTGAAACGATTTTTGTAAATTAAAGGTGGTTTATTTGAATCTTCAGGATTGTATGGGAAATTTTTTATGCGTTCATTTAATTGCTCTAATGTGAAGTAACATTTAACAAAAATTATTTCATATAGAATCGATCTCAAAACATAAACGCACATTCCCTCTACAAAATCGTGCATCAGATCAACAGTTCTATTTTCTGTAATATGAAAGTTGGATAATTTATTGAAAACACATGATTCTTTAATTCCCGTTGACTGAGTATTATTAATTTTTGTATCTTCTTCATAATTATCTTGATCTCTAAGTTTAGATTTTTCTTCAGTGCATGATTTGGAACATTCTTTGTTAGTTGCTTTACATATACGACAAAAAACATTTGCTTTGAAACTTTCTACGAAACCGCATATTGAATTTAATCCAAGATTATCCCCTAGTATCAGAACTAGTTGAAATTTAACATTTGTGAGAATATTATTAATCTTGATAGTAATACCTTCTTCTTCTAAAAATTTTAACTCTGCGATTAATTTACTAAAATATTCTTCATTACTACTTTTTTTAATATCATCAACACGGCCGATAGTTGAAAAAAGTATACTGTCGAGGCGCGAAGCTAAGTCAGGTGGCAAGCACGCAATTGATGCATAAACCATTCCAAATTTATTTACACCCCCGTGACTTCCTAAAGCATGGTTGATTCTCGTGATAAGTTTTTTACGTATTCAATTATTTCATCAAATAATCCCGGTATCTCTAAAAAAAGTTTTAACGAATATTTCAAAGGTAAATATACGGCATAGATAGGTTTCTCGACAAATACACTTTTGTTTTCCACATTTTTTTCGGTTCAAGTTGTTCTAATACGAAACTGTTCAGGCATACGAAACCCTTTTTTTACTTGTAATAGATTAAAACGATTATGCTCACTTAAAACATTATCAAAAATGCTACTATGTTGTTTAAAAGTTTCTTTGACTTTAACAATCCATTCTAGTTCGGATTTACTGGTTTTTATAATGTGTAAAATTTCTTCTTCTAAAGACGTCAATAATTTACTTTTATCAAAGATAGAAATAAAATGAATTACTTTATCTACAAGGTTTCTTGGGAGATTTGAATCCCCATACATTGAAAGAATACACGAGAGAATATAATCGAGACTAATTATAGGATCCTTTTTGAACTTTTTATTTATAAATTTGTTTATTATTTAAATTTTTTAATGAATTATAGAAAAATTATAGAGAAATTTCAGAAACTTGCTCAATCAGTAAAAGATATTAAAACACAATTCGCGTATACTTAGAAATATAATTATGACAATCATAAATTGTGCAAGATTAAAAGAATATCTTATTTGAACTATTTACGAGTTTTTCTATAAATTTCAAGACCGCGGTTGGTTTTTTATTGACAAATGATGGAGAATGTTCAGATTTTAACTTATAAACATAAATCTGTATAAATGACCATACGTAATCGCAGACTGACGACCACTGATGCAGGGCTATGGCGACTTTAAAACATTTCTCTACAGCTTTCAGTACACTGGGGAATTCATAAATATCATCGTTGAATGCGACATACACCTTACAAATATTATTCAACTTTCCACAAGCAATAATGTATGGGTGAAGCGGTAAAGATTAATTTTTTAATCTGTTTTCGAAATCAAGTCTGCGCTTATCCAATTCAGCTTCATTTTAAAATTAAAAAAGATAAAATGTTAAAAAAAAAAATTAAATTTTAATGAAAATATCATATTGAGTATGGATGTATTATATAATTACCTCGATTCGCAAGATAAAATGGTTTGATATTTCTTGCTTTTTAATATTTACCGACGCAGACTTTTTTAATTTAAAATTCTTCGATACGCTGATCAAAAGCGGTAGTAATAAGATAGCTGTTGTCAATTTATAATCTGAAATAATCATTATGTTTTAGAAAATGCGTAATTTGTGTTCTAAATATTTGTTTTTACAAATCTATGAATACTTTATATAAAGCAATTTAAACAAACCTGAATCGTATGTAAGTTCTTTATTTGAGGCTAAGAAGTCCTTCACATCATTTATTTGTTAACTTTTTGCAATTTTTAAAATGGAATCAACAATACCGGACTACGTATTTTCTAAAATGGAATCGAAATTTTCCGCCGTGTCTTTTGGAATAACATTTGCGAGATCATTTATTATTCGACGACAGTCCAGTCCCAGCTAAAATAGTTTTATTTAATAATTTAACATAAATAAAAAAATAGTCTTTTAATGTAGATTGAATGAATATTCAATAAAAACCAAAGGGATCCCAATAGGTTGTCTCAAACATGCGAACGTATTTAACCTTTATGTGACTGACGAGGTACCCGGGTATCTTTTGAATTTTTTAGACTATTTTTTTTAGTTTTATTAATCGCCGTGACTAGGGATTGCAGTTTTACGGGATTTTCATTTACCGGTAAAATCGTAAAAATTTTTACGCTTACCGGTAAAACCGGTAAATTTTCGGTAAATTTTTTTTTTTCACAGTTAAAGGTAAAAAAGAAGCGTAAATAACAAAAAACCGTATTATGTAATATAATGCACATCTGTTTTATTTTTTGCATTGTTCTAAAACAATATTTTCAAAATGTTCTTAAATAACAATGTTATTATAACATTATTATAACATTAATAATTGTGAAGTCATAGTAAAAAAAAACTGAAATATGATCTATAAGTTTCCAAAATTCCGTATTTCAGTAACTTATAAATCATTTTTCATAAAGTACGATCTCAAAAAAGCTAATGTGTCTAGAGAGTTATCTCCTAAACGAGATCTAATTTTTGTGCATAAATACCCTGCAGCCGAAAACGCTCTTTCAGATTCCACACTAGTCGGTCGAATCGTTTTTAAATAATTAAATATTTTTTCGAGGTATTTTCCTCGAACTCCCTGTTCTCCAAAAAAAGTCATTTCTTTTCGTACACTTGACGTTAGATCTTTTACAGAATTTTTGCTTGAAGATGTTTCGTTAGAAGATACATTATTTAATTGATTTTTTATCGTTAAAAACAACTTTTCTTTTAATGTCGCGCTTGACGAACAATTTGTAACGATGGACTCTGGATCGCAAAAATCTTGTGAACTATTTGACGACGATTCAGTTTCTGAACTTGCTTCGCAATTTTCATTTTCATTGAATCGTTCAAGCAATTGCACAATTGTTTTTGTAATTAGTCCTTTGTTCGAAGTATTAAAAATACAATAATCATTGGTATTAAGACTTGCCGGATTAAAAAGATAGCTAAGGACGTCTGAATATGGTGTCCTTCTTACGTTTATTCGCGTGACAAGTTCATCAAAAAGCGCGTTACTTAAGAAAGAGTTTTGACTTTGCAGCTCGTTTAACATAAATTTTAATGTCAAATCAGCCACATATAAATTAATATTTTGCGCACACAGATTTTCTACAGCTACTTTTACAGGCTGCAATGCTGAAATTATTTCAGAAAGTAATTGCAGTTCTGTATCCGAAAAACTAATCTTAGAATTTAAATCAATCAAACTTTTTCTAATACAATTTTGAACCAAAAAAAATCGTTCCAACATAGATAATAAGCTGTTCCATCGCGTTTTTACGTCTAAAATCAATTGCATTTCTTTTCCGAACTCATCTTTGACATGTTTTAAAAAAATATCATCATTTTTTGTTGGTGACCTACGAAAAATCTTCACCGTCTTGCGAATTTTGATGATCAGAGATCTCATTTCTGCTTCTCGAAAGTCACACGATTCAGCTTCCTCTTCTTGAATGACTTGAAATTCGTCTTCACTCTCGTCGTCTTCAGATTCGCTGTCATCAGAAAAAAATTCTCTGAAAAAATAACACGAAAGTAGTAATACGATTATATATATTATCTTAATTTGAATAATTAAGACGAAAAATAATTTGTTTTTATTTTTTTGTTAAATAAGAAATGGTCAAAAAAATTGGAAATTATAATTAGTTTATAAATTATCAAATGTTTTAAAATTTACATATAATTTATTACCGAGTTAATTCTTCGCTGTCAACAGTTCCTTTCTGGTTGCTTTTGTACAAAACCTTGACGACGGCAAGATGAATCCCGTGCGCCAAACAAAGTTGTTGAGTTAAATGTAATATTTTGCCAATTTTCTTCATCACTGCCGCGCCATCCGTGGTGATGGTTACAATATCATTAAAAGAAAGGCTGAACCCTGCAAGTTTGTATTGAAGAATTTCAACACATTTTTCAGCAGGCATAGATCCTACAATTCGACACAAGCCGAGACTCCAGAATGTATTTTGATCATGAACATTAACATTCAAATAACGCCTATTACGAATGGATGTATATTCATCAAAAGTGAGGGTGAACTTCTCACCAAGTGACTTTTGTTGGTTTATTTCAGCAACAACTTTTGTCCTAATTTTTTTTCCATATTTGAATACAATTTCTCGAATCGCGTTCGGTGATTTTGGAACATTTTTGTGACCTTTCGCCGCCAATAAGTCGCGTAAATCTTTTGAAGTGCAAAATTTGCTGAATGGCAAGCCATCTTTTGCAGTCATTCGCGCAATAATTGCTGGTAAGGAATCATCGACTTTTTTCTCCAAAAAAGATGTAATTTTTTGAGTAGGTCCATTTGATTTAATCACTTCACAAGAAACAGAGTTATTATTTTTTCTTTTCATGATATTGATTTCATGATGTGATTTGAGATGATAGATTAGACCACTGGTTGATCCGCTAACCGCTTTGATATTTTTTCCACACTTGTTACAGTCGCCAGAATCTTTTTTAGTCGAGCGTGTAAAATAATTCCAAGGAGATGTTGCAACCATGACTGGAAAATATAGCATGAATTAAAATTCTAACAATTTTTATTGCATTCACATAAAATATTTAAAAATTAAAAAAAAGTCTTTTTAAAATTCTTTTAAATTTCAAATTAAGAAGATAAATATTAGGAATGATAATATTTAAAGTATAATTACATAAATTTTTATTGTGAAATAAAATAAAAACTTTTTTGTCATATACTAAATTAAAATTTGATTTAAAATCGTCTTATTCGTTATCAAATTATAATGATTCTTCATACTTACAAATGATGTAAATATAAGGATAACTTTCTAAATTATAGTATCCAAATTATTTATTAAAAATACAATTATATAATATATTTTATTTTAAATAATTAATACATACCTTTTGCATATAAGATATAATTAAAAGAAAACTGATTTTCGATCTGCGACTCTCCATCAAACAGCACGAAATAAATGAATTAATTATATTTACCAAATCAAACAAACACTTGCACGTTGTATACACTCACAGAAAATGTAAATACATTCTTAAAATGATTTGAATGAAAATATATTAGTGACATTTTATATGAAAATTATTTACGAAACGATAACTAAACCGACTACGGAATTTTTAAAAATTTAAAATATATTTTAAGCGAATGGATAAAAAAAAAATTTGTTACCGAAATTATCGGTAAAAAAATTTTTTTACCGGTAATTATTTTCTATCATTTACCGGTAAACCGGTAAAACCGTTTACCGGTAAAGCAATCCCTAGAGAATACATTGAGAGTAAATTTAATTTCATAAAAATATTCAAATTTGTCCACAATTTTTAAGACCTAATTTAAATTAGATCGGATCCGGGAAATTCTAAAATTTTACAAAATATGTTCTAATATTGTATCTGCAAATTAATAATTATACATGTTCAGTTTGCGTTTATTTAATTCATAATTTATATTTACAGACATTATATAATTTTCATTAGATTTTAATCAAAATATAAATATCTTGGATATTTTAAACAATATGAAGTACAAAACTTTTACTTAACCTAATCAAGTCGAACTGCATTTTTGAAGTATGAAAGTAGAATTTTCAAGCTCAACTTCAAAATACCAGTAAATTTAATTGCAACCAGAATCAAGTAAATTTACTGCATTTTTGCAGTTTTTATTTACAGTGTACTGTACAACGAATCTTTGACTGGCTGAGCAGATGGATGAACTATTATTTCTATTATAAAAGCCTCGATTGCATCCAACAAAGATTGCTTGAATTACTAATATTTTTTTATATTTATTTAATAAAAAATTATTGCAAATGAAATTTTGAATGTTTTTTTCCAAAATTGTGTCGAATTTTTTGTTATAAAAATAAATTTGAATTATAATAGAAATAAATTGTAGTAAGTTATATAGTCATTTATTTTATATATAAAATTAATTAAAAATATTCTAAAAAATTTGTTATTATTAATTTTACGTAATGAAAAGCGAATTCCGCTACAAATTACACTTGGAGATAGCGTTCTTCTATTTTCAGAAATTATATGTTGTTATTAAAGCAATTGATGTTCATTTACTTAATTTTTGTATTACAACTTATCTTAATATCTATTGTTTAATTATTTTGTTTTGTTATTACATTGATTTTAATGAATTTAAAATAAAGTTTAAAACTTGTCCTATACCTAATAAACCATTTTTTTATAAATTAATTTATTCTGACGGAAAATTAGAAAATAAATGTGCAATTAATGAATCTTTCTTTTTTCTCAATAAATCGAATGTTGATTCGAAAGTTGTGTGTTAATATTGCATCAGTTAAGTTTGGCAGAGCAGAAAAAGTCGAAACCACGTCTAAATCCCTTTCACAATTCAGTCAATTCGCGTGTTACGTGATCGATGCAGAGCCGATACACAATATTTTAATCACATAATTATACACGGAGAAATCTTTTTTTTTTAAATCGTGCAATTTCGTTACAAGTTTTCTCAAGGTCGTGCGCTGAATTTGAAATTCGAGCATTTTGCTGAGGATAAATATGAAATTTGCACGACGCGTGATATGGAATTAATTAAAAAAGGCGAAAAATAATTTGAAACGTTGTTGTCGCATGCTATTGACATTAGCGGCTGATTTATTAAAACCTCAACATTCATTCACGAAATGTTTTGTCCTGTTTTCATTCTGTAATTTTCACTTTCGCGTGAATATGTTCCTCTGTGAGAAAATTCGGCCAAGGATGTTGCGAAATGACGGCCTTGTGTCATGTTTGATGATTTTTAATATGTATCAATTTGTAACAAAACTAATTATCCCAATAAGTGGTGCACATAAATTCATATCTAAAGCCAGGCATTTATGTTGCAAAGTGGTACCCATTAAGTTAATAACTTAGAAAATTTTCCTGTTTTCCCGAGAAAAATAATGTGTGATCATACATGAGCAGATGTATTACAATGATATTGTTAAAATTTTGTTGTTCATTAAACATTTTAGGAAAAAAATAAAAGATATTTTGAAATAAGTAGTTCAAATTTAACCCAGTCAGACAGAATCTAATTCGTAATAGATGATAATTAGTTATTTTACATTTTTATCAAGAAAACCTGTTAGTGTATACAAAAGGTTATATGAAACTGTAATTTTTGTAAAGTATTTATCAAGAAATAAAATCTAAGTGTTGGATTACCACTAATGAATTAGATTTTGTCTGACGCAGTTAAATTTCAACTACTGATTTCTAAATCGAGCCATTTTCCAGTTGGATAATATTAATATTTTTGAAAACAGTTAATTGATTTCGAAGATTAATCTCACTGTTATTCGCTTATCATTTTTGCTTTATATCGCAGCTGTAGCAGAAGATAAACTATCAATCAGTATGATATGAAATTCACAAAGGATTTATTTATTTTAATAGAAAAGTACTAAAAAGGATAACCTTATTAATGCGATCCATGATATTGATTCCACCGAGTTAAAATATAAAATCATGCCCAGTTTTATTTCATAAGGTCATTTCAGTTTCAAACGCACCATTAGTATAATAAACTCAGCAGTATTATAGGATCAAATAGGTACCAACAAATAGAAGGACATTTTTGTTAACTAAAAAGAAATATTTTTAACTTTTGTACTTCTATCTCTGAATGAATCTATAATTTTTTTTCATTAACGAAAATTTTAATATTTGATGTGAAAAATATTTGTAGTGTTAGGCTTAAAGTCGAATTACATTCAGATTTGTTTTTGCTTTATTCTTCTAGCAATATTTGACCTCAAAATTAGATGCTTTGAAATCAAAAGTGGAATACTAAGTCTAATTATAAGTGGTCCAGTTTATGCGCTATTTGGCTGCTGAAAAGTTGTCATAATGACAGCCACTGAACTGACAAAGTGTATTTTGCGTGAGCTTTTAAAGGACCTGTTGGTCGATCTAGCCACTTATCGACACTTCTTGAACCGTATTAAATTACGTTAATTTACTCTTCAAGATAAGGAATTTTGGTTCACTTATAACTATGTCAAGCTCACATTTTGTTAGACAGTTTTTAAATTTAGCTATAAAAAATTCAATGAAGCATCTGTTTTAATAAAAAAATATTTTTGAAAAAACTTTGATGTGCAAGAAAAAGAAAAATTCAAACATAATTCTTTATGAAGCAGCTTTTTTTATCTTTTGAGTTTAGTACAATAAGTATTCAGCTTACTACTCATTTGTTTCGGATATCTTTGAAGAAAAAATAAAAAATTATTTCCATTGTGTGACAAAGACAAAGATAACGTTTTGTTGCAGTTTCAATAACCGAACGTTGAAACGTTCAATCTTGCACGAAACATTCAATGGATTTTATTTCTGAATATAAAGGACATTATAAGATCTTGAAAATCTACATACAATTTCGAATTTCGTTTTTGAATCTTTGTTTGAATATATGAGATTCTTATTCAAATATAAAACCTATGAATATATATTTTTATTAAATTTATAATGTTTAACAATATTAAGGAAAAAAAAATGAATTTTACAATCTTTTTTATTTTTTAGAAAATAAATGGATAAATTTTATGAAATTATGAAAATCTTTTACGACTTATAAAATATAAATACTTTCAATGTTTGTAAGGTATATATTTCCAGAATAAGTTGTGCTTTCAGAAAAGAAATTAGAGGACTAAAATAAGTTTTCTTAAAATAATAAATCTTGAAACATTATAGTTAAATTATAAAACCCTTTTTTATTTAAAGGAAAAAATGGAAATATTGTATAATATTAATTCCTTTTATTTAAATAATATAAGAAATTTACTTGAAAATAAAAAGATTTCTGAGATGAAATTCTTTTTCAATATTTTTTTCAGTTAATTATAATATAAAATTACAAATTATTTGTTTATTTGTGGTAAAAATAATTGCTGAAATTTATGTTATTCATTAAAATCGTTCAGAAAAGCTCTGAACGATTACACTCCTGCTCTGTAAAATAGTTACGAGAAACGTTCTGGTCCCAGTAGTAATTGTATATATGACAAAGGGATTCGTTTCCGGACAGCTTTCTCTATGGTCATGTAATGCTTTTGAATCACGGATTCTGTGCTGACCTAGGCGCACACGCCATTTTAAAAATGTGACCAATGTTCCAAAACAACAAATGCGTACATACTAAAGCGAATTTTATGAACACAAAAGCACGACAATGTCCAGGTTTTTGTGAATCTTTTTTTTCAACGATGACAATCGAAATTAATGGTTTTCAGATGACAAAATGCATTAAATTGTTTAATGTCTAATAAAGTAAATCAGACTCTTTTGTAAGGCAGCGTAATAATTTAAAGAGAATTTTGCACATGTTTAAGTACGTTTAATTTGCCTAAAATTTGTGAACTGAGTCTCAAGAAAGTTGTCTGGTATTAATGCAAAGTCAGTTTTTATTGCTTTTCACCTATTACACTTCTAAAACTCAAATTTGAGAGAAACTCTTTTTAAATATTTTACTTTTTCTGATCTAGAAAGGAAAATTTACGACTTTTCTTTTAGTTTGGCATTAAGGGGTTGTTTAATTGGTTCGTAAATCCAGAAATAACCTGAACTCAAATTTAAATTACTCAGAAGATGTCAAAGTCGGTCACGAAGTTCGAAGCTACATAACTTTAAGAGCTTTTTTGAATATATATTAATAAAAAGTAATTATACAACATAAAGATCTAAAATAAAATCAAATTTATTGCATGATCGTATAGGAAAATATATTTTAAGTGTTGGTTTTGATTAAACTGAATATTATTATTGCAAACAAAATAGCACAAATGAATTGACCAATTAACTAATTTTCATAGTGTTTCTTTTATTTTCAAATAATTGATTTATTTTTACACAAAGTATTTTATTATTTAAATGTCACAGCAATAGTTTTATTAATTAGAGACAATAAAGTTAAAAAAAAGTACTTTCCAAATTTGAAAATGCCCTTGCACGAATACGTACGGTAATTATCTTTTGTTCATTGTTTCTGTAATGAAATTCTGATATTAGTGTTTATTCAAACTGATATAAATGATCACTATTGTTTTAACAAGTTTACATTTTAATTATAGGCATTTAATTAATTAGTTAAATGGTGAAAATGTTGTTTACAATCAATCTATTAATTCTAAAAAGATTCAATTTTTGTATTTATGGAAATTTGTCAGTAGCAAATTTTATGTCTATTTTGCTGAAAATAATCGAGCTGTGATGTGGATGTAATGTAGAAAACGTCAGTGTGGGATTGACCGGGGAATGTCAATGGTCAGGCGCACATCGATGCCGTGCATTAAATTCTGATCACAGGCAGATCAATTTCTACCAGGGTAATCTTTAGCCATATTTTCTATAAATTGGAAATTCATATTTTCAATATCTAGATGAAATTCATTAAAATTTATTCTTGCGTTTATTAATAGGTAGTGAAAAAATATTTGTCTACAAACTATTTCTGCTCAAAAAAATCAAAATACAAAAATAATAAAAAAATGATATGTTTGCATTTAAGCTTTTTTTAAGTTACTTTTGTATAACTTTATTAATATACAAATTATTTAATTCAATATACATTCTAACCTCGAAATAAAAGTTGAATATGAAACGTTTATTAATTTTCTTAAATTTCGTTTGCGGGCATATATCACAAGCCTTCCATTTTTCAATTGAACATTTTTAGTTTTTAAAATTTCGATTTTATGAATTTACTTTATTCCACTACTTATTTTCCATCATATTTAATTAACGCCTTAATTAAATATCGTAATTTGAAAAGAAAAATAATATTTTCATTTTACGTGGATTTTAGAGTATTATTTTATACCAACAAATTTGTTTTTCTAAAATAAAATAGTATAATCATAAATATTCTTAAAAATCAATTAGTTTCGTACGTAATAAGTTATAAAATGAATAATCTGATTTTTTGAAAATAACATAACGAAAGCGTAATGGAAAATTGACGCTTTTGATTTAAGCCGATTTTTGCATCGATAATAAATATTTATTGTTAGATCATTAATGACATTTGTTTAACTCAAAGTATGTTATTTTAATATGTTTGTGTTAATTTTATTTACCTAATATCGAAATGTTCAGCGTAACGAAACAAAAATTATAACCTTTACAAAGTGACACTTGACATTAAACTTCAAATAATTTATCATTAAAAGGTTTATTTGTAACAAATGAAAACATGCTTCTAATTCATAAAAGAATGAAATTTCATAATATATTTTTCTTTTTATAAAATATGTTGGATTGATATATGTTTCATTGATTTTTTTGTCTCATACGAAAATTAACAAAACCCATTTACACATGTAGTTTTTGAAATAACTTTTTTAGAATACAGATATAATAGTAAATTTCTTCAAAAATGAATCTAGATAGTTTATTTTATACATCTGATTAAATTTGAACATTAAATTTCATTTGATAATACTATTTTTTAGCTGATGAAAACTTGATGTCATTGAGTAACAGCATAGTTTAGTTGAAAATTAATGTTGTTGAATTAAAAAAAATTATACACCTAATATTTTAAGTTGTACTTAATGTACCTGCATAATAAAAATCGTTTAATTAAGTTGAGAAATATATAAAACATGCCACTAACAGCAAAATTAAAAGTATGCCCATTTACATTTATTAAACATGATTAAAAACTTTATAATAAAAATATATTAAAATTACAAATATTTTGGACAGAGTATTCTGAAACTTGGTGAAGAATATAGCTGTCTGCTATAATTTTTATATGAAAATTGTTAATGAGTTGAAAATGTAATTAATACAATTTATAAAACATCAACTTTAAAAAGATCTTGTATACTTGAAAAATTTAAGTTAATAATTTAATTGCAAAATTATTTGATTTTGTCCGTACAACTTTAATAATGATTAAAGTGCAATTTAAAAATCCCGAAAAAGAGGAAATTATCTTTTTAAAATTTGATGGTCAAAGCAATTACTTTCGTGTCATAATAACAGTACAAAGAATCTATATTGCTAAACTGCCAGAAATAAAAGGGGAAGATTATATTTGATATGAACAAGCGAAGTAATGAAGGTAAAGTGTTTAATGAAAGTTTTCTCAAAGTTTCGTGATAAATCGATACATCAATTGGCTTATATTAATCAATATAGTAACTCTTACAATTTGTTTCAAAATTGCATATATTATTTTTATTAAAAAATAGAATAAAAATAAAGCTTTAATTTCTGTAAAATCAAAAACAAGCAAAACTTCACAATTAAAAAGAAGCAAAAAGAAACTAAAGAAATTACTAATTTAAAAAATAATCCCAGTTGTATGTTTCTGTCAGAAATTCAGATACTCTTGTCGCACTTGTTTTTCAATGTAATTATAAAACTTTGGCGAATTATTACTTTCAGCAAACGTGACTTTCTGTAGTCACTCATTAGGGGTCAGAAGAAAATTAACGACTTTTTTTTTGTATGCGTAGCACATGGAAAAATATTTTAATTTCACAAATGGATGCACCAATGTATGAAGTGAAAGCCGCAGTGTTTGAGATTTTCTGGTAGAGTTGCTTTTTGTGCGTGATACTTTAATTTCGTTGGGATTATGAAATTATAAATGTTTCATGTGTTCATAAAAATGTATCAAAAAATTCATATTTACTGTATCTTAGTAAAAACTAAATACAGTTTCTTTTTGTAACTACTGATTAATTATTATCATTTTATTTACATTTCTTTGAAGAATAAGTTTAAACATTTTCTTATTTACTAAGAAAAACTTTACGAATAATATCATTATTGACATTGATTTTTCGTCATTAATAAATTACTTTGGAAACTAAAGATTTTTTTCTTGCAATTTTATCTTGTCTCGGAACGTTAAAAAAATAAATAAATAAAATAACTTAGAGCATCATTTTTCATAAGACATTTTCAAAGCGAAGTGTAGATCCGATTTTGCTTGCACATAAATCAACTTCTTTGACAAAAAGTCCGAGAAATAATCTTGCTTATTGGATTTCACTTTTATCGGCCAAGGATAATATAATATTATC
The DNA here is from genome assembly GCA_022817325.1 of Idris sp. 1 HC-2018. NCBI lineage: Eukaryota > Metazoa > Arthropoda > Insecta > Hymenoptera > Scelionidae > Idris > Idris sp. 1 HC-2018. Next base: position 14,732 of record JABFPM010002843.1, read on the forward strand.
TGACGTTTTTCTCACCGCACTTGTATTATAATAAATATTTGGCTAAGATAGGAAAAAAATTGGTCATGCAAAATAAGATAGAATTAATTTCAAGACGACCCTTAATTTCGATTCATCTCAGCTTTCCCGCAAAAGCATTATTATAGCCATAGCACTTCAAGTTTACACTGCTCGTCGTTGATTGAAAACTGTATTGTCGGTTTCCTCTTCATTCGGTGAATACCAGCATCAAAACACCGATCACTTAGTAAATTTGTAATAAGAGCACGAAGAAATTTAGTTTCCGGTACTATGGATTGTTGAAGTTGAAACGTACTGACCATTTGTTGAAATTCTGCAGAAAATATATTATTATTAAAATTCATTATCTAACCAATATTTCGTGAATATAAATCATTAATATCATATATTATAATTTTAGTAATTGAATTTTAATTGCATATAAATTATTATATAAACTGTATATTTAATGTTTCAGATATAGGAAAAATCTTTGATTACAACTATCAGAGTTTCTCGAATGGATCGGGAAAGTTTTCGGAATAAAAAAGGGTGAGTTTTTAAGTGAAAATGGAAATTTTTAAATACATTTGATAAAAAGATAATTTAGTTTTTATCCACTTTTGAGCTTCCTGTCTATCAGACCTTATGATCAGAATGTTGTGAACTACAAAATATCAAAAAATAATTTTTTCCCTATAATTCAAAGTTATTTATTTATATATTTTAAAGTTAAAGTTAATTTCTTTATTTAAAAAAGTTATAACTTAGTCTTTAAGTAAGTCTTTAACAAGTTATAATTTAGAATTTATTATTTTAATATTTTATTATCACTTAGAGAACTTTAATTTTTTTTTGAACAATGAAATTCACAATAAAATAACAATTTAT
>JABFPM010002844.1:0-15622 GCA_022817325.1 Idris sp. 1 HC-2018
TTCTTCGGCCCGATATTGTGCCAATATTAGACTCCAATATCGGGCCAATATTGTTTGTCAACATTGACTGGTCAACTTCGGTGTCCAATATTGTACAATATTGGCAGACGATATCCGGCTAATATTAGCAGATAATACGTATGTATAACATGCATGTAAGACGCATGTTTTTTTCACGGGTAGGTAATAATGACTAGATATTTTGCTACAATATCGTCTCAATTATGGATCCCTATATTGTGCCAATATTAGACCTCAATATCAGACCAATATTGGACCCCTATATCGGGCCATTATTATCTGCCAATATTAGCCGGATATCGTCTGCCAATATTGGATACCGAAGTTGACCAGTCAATGTTGACAGTCAATATTGGTCCGATATTGGGGTCTAATATTGGCACAATATGAGCAGACAATATCGGGCCGAAGAAAAACATTGTTACATCCCAATATCGGGACGATATTGTTATATTAAATTGGCCGATATTGGCCCGATTGTTAATGTCGGTATTACATCGGCATTTCCACATAGAGTATCTCAATTTATTTTATTTGGAATTTTTTTGTTCGTTTAGTAAATAAAAAACTAAGCTCAGATCTAAAAATTTGAAAATAAAGCAGATGTACTTTCTTTGAGACAAAAATTGTCTTTGTGTATGAATAAATCTTTTGAAAATGTTATTAATTTGAATAACATAAAAGTGTAAATATCTAAAATTTATTTCTCATGCAGATTACAAGTTGAAAAAAATTTTAGCCCCAGAAAGTCTCTCATCGAGAAAAGATATTTCTTTTTAAAGTGTTAATAAAGACTATAAGTTTCTTCCAAAGATAAACCGAAATAGCTTTTATTTAATTTTTATATTCTAATAACTTGTTATTTTACTGCAAGATTTAAATGATAATTATGTCTATGTTATACAAGATAAAAGGTATATTTTTACTTAATTTTTTGCAATGTTAGAGACTTAAGTTTCATTTTCATTCAAATTCTCAACATTTTCATACTGAATAAAAGAACCAGTTTTCTTTGATAATAAAACATAAAATTTTAAAACCACGCTTCGCATTTTAAATCTTGAAACTCTTTCTAATAAAAGCGAGCACTGCAGCAAACACACTATAATTTATTATCTCGCATATAAATAAGTACTCATTTAACGTACAGAAATGCGATCTTCCGTTCCCTTTATATTTAATAATAATTATATTTGTAATGAGCCACAAACACTGGGATCATAATTTTAAAATCAACATTCAATACTACCATAAAATATTCACATTTTTAAACAATAAACAATGTTTTGTTATAATTATCACACTAATTACTGCAAGTAAATATTCATTGACATAATAAACGAGCCCGTTTCAATAAACCTTTTAATATTCAAATTTATTGTGCCATTAATTTTGCAACAAAACAATTGCATTATTTATTAATCAATTAAAACATGTATATAAGTTTTTGCTCCGCAAAAATATTTTGCATATGTATATACCCTCAAAAAATTTTAACAACCTTTCATCTTGAGTTCATTTCCTTAATTAATTTTCCTAAAGTAAAGAGAGATGAACAACAAACACAGAGGTATATAGACATAAAAAATGTGAAATTAATTATATCTAGTGGCAATGTAAAATGCAAAGCTCGAAATTAATTCATTAAATATATCAGCTCATTATTCTGAGAAGTAATCTTGAAAAAATTGGTGTACCTAGTATGCCGAAGCTTTTCTTATTCTGGTCGTCACTCGAGTGAGACAAGGCGTCAGGCACTGCTTGACTTTCAAAATACGTATCCGCAGGGACGTAAGAAACACGGAAATCAAGAAGTCAAAAGATTACATGCAAATCGGGCTTTCAGTTTGCAAATTAGAAAGAATTACATTTCAACCACTTAGGTGATAATAACAATTAAATTCGTCTTTGTTTCTAAAATGTAAGAAAACAAAACATATGATAAATAAATTTCCATGGTGTATAACTGCATAAAAAATTATAAGTAGTTTTCGAAAACTTATTTCGTTGGTTCATTTTTTTTTGTTACAGATTGAACAAAAGAACAATTTGATTAATTTTATAATTTGTGTCAGGAAAAGAAAGTTCATTCAGGTGATATATCAAGGATGTTAAGAGCTAACTATCCAGTACACTTTTTGTAATTTATTTTGTTCGAGTAATCAATGTTATTGTTTGAACAAAAAAAAAATTGGAAGAACGAAAAAATTTTGTGTATGTAATAACTTAAAAATAAATTAAAACGTATCAATGTTAAGAAATTTGTATTTCTTTTGCTAACAAGATTTCCCCTTAATTAAAATGGTTTACAAAAATTTATTACACAAAGAAAGTTTACTAAAATGTAAACTTGGTTGAAATATCACCTTGAGATAAAAAGTCAGATGGAAAAAAAACACACCACTGCAGAATTTTAATGTTTGCATGTTTTGCCATGATTGCGACTAATTTTAATAATAATAATTTAGATGTATTTTTGTTTCAGTTTATATGATATTGAAATGTATTCTTTCCTCAAAAATCCTTGTTCATTGTCTACAAAACTTCTTTATATTCCTGAAAGGAAATAAAAGCTGCAGCTCCAATTCCGTCACACGTTAAAATTATAATTGCATTAAACTTAAAACATATTTCGAGCAATAAAAAACAGGCAGTGAAACATATTGATCAGCGTCGATTTCTCGTTAAAAAGTTGTTTAACTGCGGCCATTACACGAGACAGTTGGAAACTGGATTTACAAAGTCCATAAAAGCCGATCTTTCATTAATATTTATGAAAAGCATGTAGAAAAAAAAGGAAAAAAAGAGCTGCGCTTGGATCCCTCATCAATTCACGTTAAACAATAAAATATGATTAATTTATGCCCTCGTTGCCAGTAGAAAGCCATAAAAGTTGTTTATTCAACAGCATGTAACACGTCTCTGTGCGCATTACGCTACAAAGACGCGGTGAAAAGTGGTAAAGTCGGGCAGTTAATCTTTGCGTGGATTTTTTTGTTCTCTCTCTCTCTGTATTTCTGTCAACGAAGATGAAAGATGAGAGAGAAAGAGGTAACTGGTGGTGTTTGAGTGACGATAAGCTTGTTATTGTAAGCGTAGCCATATGACACGAGGGCTCATCCGGCTCTCCAGTATGACGGTTGTGTTTCTAAGGGGGCGGGAGGCAGCTGAAGGGTGATAGAGAGCCGATGTGATGTATGGGTTTCCCTTTTACAAGCTCGACCCATTCAGAATACAAAACACTAACGGGAAACCCGATTAAGCATCGATTAGTCAAACCCGAGAAACCAGTTTACTTATTTAACATGCGAAACGCTCGAAATGATTTATGTAATTACAAATCAATCCTGGCAACATTATGTCCGCAGTGTTAATTAGTGTGAAAAACAAAAGGAAGGAAAAAACTTTTTTGGTTTTCCAACTGAGAAAAAGTTTATAAACCAGATGTGACTAATAAGTTGAAAACATGTCTACGAATACAGCTCATTGTGTTTACAACGTATCTATGTCCTTGAATCTCATGCGCCAAGAGAGATCCCCTAAGGCCAATGAAGCTTCGAATTCTAATGCCATACTGAATGTGCTGCAAGCTATACACACTAGATGTACCTTCAGATTTTCAAGAAAACATCAGGAGACGCTTGATGCTTGTTCTCCAAAAGTTTCTATTGTGTTTTAATGTTCAGTTATGGTAATAAGAATTTACGATTTCAGAAAAAAGAACTAAATAAAGTGGATTAATACTTCAATAATTGTTTATCAATTTTATCATCTATTTATGAAAAGTTGCTGTAATTTGTGTGATGCTGTGGCAAAATGTCAAAACATTTGCCTAAAAATTGATTTTATGTGTGAGCATAAATTTCCATTAAAATAGATTCCATCTATTTTGTTTGTGTTAAAATATTTTTAATCGAAAACTCAATCCTCTTGAAAGTTTATTTTTCAAAATGGAATATTTTACTGATTTACAGTTTATTATAATACATATATATATATATATATATATTGTAATTAAGCAATGAATTAATTGCTATTGACAATGTAATAATGCAAATCTATATTGATGAATTTCCAACAAACTGAACTGTCAACCTCAAAACAATATATTTTACCAATAAATATCAATCATTTGTTGAAACATGGTTTTATATAAATAATCAAACATCAATTTCAACTGGAACCCAGAGGAACAAACTGTACACATTTTACCAAAATAAAATAACTTTCTTGCTTCCTAAAAAATATTTCTATCTATTTAATTTAAACTTTACACATTCAACTTTTTTTCTTCTTCTCTTTTTTAGTTTATCTTTTCCATTTTTGGTTTGTTGATTTAATTTTCATTTTCTATTTTAGAATTAAAAGGTATTAATATGTTGGTAATATCTGCATTAATATTTTTATAATGCAGAAAAACTAGTTCATTATTTTGATTATTTGAAAACTGAATTCTTCTATTAATATTCTGCCCAATGAATTGTGTATAGGATATAAATTGTTTTTAACTGAACTGATATTTTTCATGAAAAAAATTCTACATGCTAGTAATATTGCTTTATATTTCACTTCGGGAATGCATCAAATGATCACGAATCATTTGATCACACGTTTTAAATTTTAATATAAATTATAAAATATTATAAATAAATAATTAATTAAGTACTTAATTAATGTTACATAGTTGGGTAACATAAAAGGAGTTGAAAAGGTGTTCCAGCAAGTTCACACTAAATTTCACTCAAGGTGGAGTTACTTGAAAGCATGAAAATTTAGTAATTTATTAAAAACTAATTAAAATCAATTTCCGTGCTAAACCAAAGATGTAAAGTCACAAATTGATGTAAAATAGGCTAAATTCTTGTTAATACATGCTTCAATTTGTAACGCCGGAAGAGATTTCACTCCAAAAAAGTGTTATTATCAACTCCAAAATATCTCACACCGACGTCTTTACTCCCTGGAGTCCGTTACTGTGCACTTAGAGCAATAATTTATTAATTCATAATGTAAAATTGTATTGTTTATGTTCATCAAATGAAGGCATAGAATAAAAATTGATAAGAATAACAATTATTTATATATTAATATAGTAATTATTTAAAAAGTGTGATCATTTGGTAGGGATCCTTTCATTTTATACATCGACATAAAATAATATCTAGAGCAACAAAAAAGGTGTCTCCAACAATAAAGATTAATTCTTTCAGTTCATCACTCTGCAACGATGAAGTTGCATAGCTAATCTGGACGTCGGTATTAGTGATGTATGTTGGTGGCAAAAGTAAGACGGCACGATGACGAAGGCAGTACGTGCCTAGCCATCCTGCGGGCAGAGGACAGCAGATGAAAGAGGGGACACACAGAGTCAAAAGCGAGGACAAAGACGGAGAGGCAAGCCGACTAGCGACTACAAAACTAGGGACAAAGGAAGGGACTTGTCAGGTAGCGAGTACCTACAGCATCTTCCATTACAAAAGAACGAAAGAGAAACGACGAGGACAGAGAGTGAATGAAGAAAAAGGATGCACAAACAGGAGGCATTCGATGCCATCTCCTTTGCCTACATCGTTTTACACAAAGGTGCGTACACAATGGGCACCGACCGGCGGTGCCGTGTTTTCAACATAATTAACTGTTTGTTGCCAGCTTACTGCTGATGACCAAGCAAATGAGTAAGACAAACGCACTGAAATCCCCAATTCGAATCATTTGATAACAATTTTAGATCGCTTTATACAATCCAGAGTCCATAATTCCTAAACTCTACATTTAATACTATCCTTGTTTTCTTTCATGTTGAGTTAATCAGAAAATTGCCAATTAAATGATACAGCAAACAACAAAATCATTGTTTCATGGAAGCTGTTGAAAATAAACTAGACTCATTTATTACTAGAAGCATCCGAAAATCCAAATGTTCATCTTGTACTGATGATTTTGCACCTACAAAAACAATAGTAGGTATATTCAACGAAGGAGCAAATATTATTGATAATGATAAAGTAATAACATAATTTCCTTGAGCGAACCCCAAATTTAATGAGGTTGTTTTTGTCGTGTTGATTGACTGGTTTCTGAACCGGTTAGTTGGCTAGCACTTTTAGCAGATTGTATCGTCCTTTCGATTATATCAAATAGAAGATCCTGACGACACCCTCGCGTAGATAATAATATAAAAGGAAAGACAGGGTGGCGCTGGTGTTACAATCAATGCAGACGCTAGTTTAAATAAGTACATCTGCGGCTGAATGCATTAACGCTGAATTACACCGAGGGAGAGCTACAGGAGAATTGCCTTTGAGTGTCACGTTCAGAACACTTGAAACTCTTCCTGCGTCATTAATTATTATCGACCAGGAAATGTCAAATTTAATTATTTTAGTAACAGACAAAAAATAATATTATTAATTTTACTGACATTTTACATCCAAAATTTCACGATCAATTTTGTGAAACGACTTTTTTTTGTCAGTTAACACACAGCGGAATCTTTTTTGAACGGCACTTTTTTTTCGTTTACGAAATCGATCGGTGTGCACATGCGCCTTGAGCTTGCCGAGCTGTATCATGTCGGTATTCAAATGATACTGTGATAAGAACTTTGCCGAGGCACTTGTTCGTTATTTATGAGATATATTTTTGTTATCTCCTTTTGTATCTAAAGTCTTCAATGATGTGAATTTAATGACTGTTAATTTTTAATAACAATTTATTGTTTAAAAAAAACTTTTGTTACAGTTATTTCATTAAAACAGTAAACTGTGCATTGAAGTGAACAAATTGATAATTATACTTTACAATGCTGTGGCTTACGCAAAAAACCAGGTAACTCAGTTCTTAAGAAATTAGAGAAAAATGCAGTTGAAGTTTGTAACTTTTATTTGTTGATAATTCAATAAAACAAAAAAGATACTGCTGAAATTATTTTCAAACACTGTTCACACCTAAAATACCCGTCATGACAGTTTATAAAACATAACATTTATCACTTGTGTCACTTTATAAATAAACAAATTGTGAGTTATCTGGTTTTTCCGGGCACATGTGAGTTACCTGATTTTTTTAAAACCAATGAGTTTTGTATTTTTTAATAAGACAAATGTAAATTTTGTACTTTTTTCAATCAAAGTAACACTGAGCAATTACCGTGCATACTACTTGGTAGAAAAAGAAATATACAGATGGCGTTGACATTATTTTGATCTTTGTTATTTGGATTCAGTTTTTCCTCTAACAGTTTTGCACTCAAATCCCCGATAGAACACATACGTATGATATACGTATAATGTTAGAATAAGATCTAAGTATGTCTCTCTAAAATACGTACATATTTCGTATACATAGTACAAATTTCTTTTTTTATTAAAATATTAAGTTAAAAAGTTATTTTTTTAATTAATCTTTAACCCATGATTTTGAAAAATTAGTTTATATTTACAAAACCAAAATACTACATATCTATTTTGAATAAAAGTAGCATGACTGGTATATATTATTATAAATGGTTTTTAACTTGCTAACAACTATATGCACGTTAAAAACTAATATTATAAAAATACATTTAATAGTATATTAAAAATGTACTGATAATCACTATAATATATTTTACGTATAAGTAATATATGTATATCAGAGAGACTTATATCTTTCTATTATCTTATATATTAAGATGAATTTTATACATATAAAATAGATTTATTAAACGTAATGTTCTATCGGGGTTTATTGTTTTGACGATCTTTATGAATGTCATCTCGTTTATTTGTCGTTTTAAAATGTGAAACAACATTTTATATAGTATTTTAAGCATAAAGTATGCAGTATTTTAATTACAAACTATATATCATTAACGAAACCGACAAAATGTATGTACTATAATTTTGTTTTTAGCTGCTGATTGCGTTTTCAATTGTAAAATGTAATATAATATCAGTATTAACAAAAAACTTTAATACTTGAATACTGTAAAAATTGTAAACAAAAAAAAATAAAATAATAAAAAATGTAAGTAATAAAATTATTATTTCTGTAATAAATAATTTAATTTCTAAGATTATAATTTACTAATTGTTATTGATTTTTCAGCTTAAATTAATATTTTTAATTTTACGCTAAGCTTAACAAAAATAAACATAATGAATGAAAAAATTATTGAGTTACGTGGTTTTTCCGGGAACATGTGAGTTACCTGATTATGTCTTTCATAAAAAACTCATGAAATATCATTTTTTTTAAAATTCTGTTCTGATACAGTAAAAGTAGCATATTTTACAGTGCCAAAAACATTAGTAACTCACTTGCACAAAAAGTGAGTTATCTGGTTTTCCCGTAAGCCACAGAATGTTAGTTAATACTACAGATTAGTAATAAATACTTGTCTTACAGTCAGATGAATATGCAGCAGAAAATGTTGTGCAGCATTTTTATTTTGTCTTCCGACATAACCGTAAATATGTTTGGCGAACGTAACAGTTAAGTTAAATCAGAAATATCAAATGACAATGTGTATATATTATAATGGCTATAATAACATCTCTTTTACATATTATCGATAGTTTTATGTCAAGTATACATTTATTATATTGATAGCATATAATGTTCAATTCGTTTAGCATAAACTGTTTACATATATAATTGTTACTACTGTAATATGTACATAATTTCAATGTATAATGGTTTCTATTTGTGCAATGCATATGCGTTTGCTGAAATAGTTGCAGAGCAGAGTTTGAATCAACAATAATAATTTAAAGGTAAAATATGTCGAATACCTTTTGCAGTGTATTTTTAATAAAAACAAAATATGTAAAATAAAATTCTATTACAGAAAATGTTAGTTTTACATTAAAAATGTCATTTCAAAATAAAACAAAATAAAACTTAAAATGTCATATATATATATGTAATTTAGTTAATTGTTTTTTTCACCTACAAATCCGTGAGACATTTCCCTAGATGAAAGGTCTTGATAAAAATGGGCAAATGAGGAATAATCGCGAAAGAGGGTGACTTTTGTCAGGGACATTTGAGGCTCCCGCCTCTTTCGGCTAATGGAAACACAAGTCCCCGCAGTTGTAAGGGACAGCTGTTAGTTACTTTGGGGTTGACGTCGACCGGGGGAATGGAAAACTGCAACCGAGTGAATTCAGAGCTTTTCGCCGAATTAGACGATAAATAATCGTGATTTATTATTGCGCGAGTGGCGCGCATGCAAATCATATAACATCCCCCTTGGAAAACTCATTTTCAACACTTTTCAACGCAATTTAGTGTTGCGCGACGCTAAATCAAAACATTTCAGACGCGTCCGATAAGCGCCGGGGATTAACTGCTTTGTAATGCCTGTCGAAATGTTTCGTTTCTTTGCTGAGGGTATAACTTCGTTTGATACAAAGAGACGCTTGGAAATTACAGTTTATGTAAGGGGAGAATTGTTATATATATACGTGTGTGTGTGTGTGTGTGTGTGTGTGTGTATGTATTACAGTATATATAAAAGTCAACACTGCATTTGACGTTGAAAACCAATAAAAAATGAAGTCATTAATGAAATGAAGCTTGAAAATATTGGTTGCAATTTTTGTCATCGCCAATAATGACAAAAATGTGTACAAATAATTTGAATTCTTAATTAACTCATTTTATTGATAACCGATAAAGCAATGTACAATTTAATTGCATTTCATTAAATTTTCAATAGCTCTCGGTAAAATGCGCCATTATTATTAAATAATAAATCGTTATTATATTTGTCCTAATTAATAATGTTAATTAAATTTTATTAACAAGTTGGATTGAGTTATTTGTCTTCTCAAATCAGTCCGTTTAACTGATTTTGTCTGATCAAATAATAAGAATTACTAAATCCAATTGATCAGACTCGGACTATCCGCGCCATCTGTGCACCTTCACCTGTACCAGCACTTGAAACTTGGGATAAAAAAAGAGGCAGCCAACTTATTTATTCAAACAAAAAGCATAATCCCCGAAAAATGTTGAAGCATCCTCTCGTAGCCGTCTGCCTTAATTAAAAAGCGCCATCTTAAATTAAGACCTCAACAGCACCCCGTTAATCCAATTTAACCGTCGTTGTCAGAACATTAAGAGACGACTCAGTACGTCAGTTTGCTCTAATCCGAGATTCGAAACTAAATTTTCCTCTCTCAGTAATCCATCATTTTTTCTCTCTCTCCCGGAGGAACGGTCAGACAAACGTGTTTAGAAACAAATCGGGCAATCCAATTAGCCGTGAATTTCTCCGTGGATACAACTACCCCGTGTGGTTTAAGAGCAAAACCCAAGAAACAACGCGTAAAACAAATGGCAAACAGATGTCTCTCTCTGTTGCTCTTCTTTTTCACCCCTTCGAGTCATTCGTCTCTTTCAACGGGCCTCAAACTCCCAGATGTCTGTGTCTCCGTCCTTGTTCATTGCACTCATCTTCTTGGTCTGTCTATCTTCGTTTCGCAGGATCCTCTGTCTCTCTTTCCTTCTGTGTCGGCGAAACATGACAATAATACAATATGAGGCTACAAGCCGCAGAATATAACGTAACCTGCCACGGCATTTCCTCTGACCTCACCTCAGTCCAAATATCCCAACAAGCTACAAGAAAGAGGACGGAGATTACTCAAACTGTTGCGAATTGGACAAAGACAGAGAATGTAAGGGATGGATTATTCAAACTGTCGAGGATTAGATAGAGATGGCTGAGAGAAAGACTGTGGAAACTGTTGGACAGGGACAGAGAGATTCAGAAGCAGAAAGAGAGAGATGGCAGACTGGAGAGAGAGGCAAGTTGAAAGAAGAGGGACGAAGGAATGCTGTGTCTACACGAAGTGAGACAAGCTGCGAAGTGAAAAGGACAGCGAAATTGAGACAGATGAGAAGAGCTCCCTCTGTGTATTGTGACCAGTAGTGTAACTAGGGGTGCTTTTTGAGGCTCGCACCTACGTATTGGCGATACGCTTTAAGGATGCAACTTTCATTAATTCAGACGCGAGGCACTCGCATGTGAAAGTACCGTAGTTAAGGGGACAAGATTGTCGCGGCAAGATGATTGGCAGATGCTTCAGAGAGAAATCAATTTTGAATGTGTAATTGACTTTTAAAAAGGATTTTGGACATTTACATAACACTTTGCCAAGTTCTGTATTCGTGTGATGAATTATTTATTATTGAAATTTAATAATTACATAAAATCATGTAGAAATTGAAATGTTACTCGAAATTAAAGAAGAACAAAAAGTATAGTACACTCATAATTTGTAGTTAATAAGTTGAGAAATGTGTTTTGCCTTAAGGTATACGTGGCGAATAAGAAAAAAAAACAGTCTCTCAAAAGGTCCAGGTGTCAATCGTAATTATGTGCCGTCCTTTGTTCGACTCTCGGGTTTCTTAACTGCGATCATTAGCAGAGCCGCACATGTGCGAGCTCAAAGATTCGTGTTGTAAAAGTTGCAAAGTGAGAGACAGAGACAACGCAGAGTCAAACAGAGATGGCGATACAAAGTTAAGGCTACCGCAAAGGGTCGCTTAGCGTGAGTCCCGTACAACCAGATCAAATTGTTTTGCTGTCGAACGCACCTTTTACCAGAGAGCTCATAATTTTTCGCTTCGTTCCGCAGTGTTCTCAATCATGATGTTCACTTTTTTTTCTTGGAATATTATTTATAATTTCAAAGTATATCACAACAATCATATCCTTTGAAATCCCATTTTCAGCACTCGATAATCTTTTTATCCTCTCTTGTTTACATAATTTTATTGATTTAATGTATCATCTTTCCAGATGGTTACTTAATACTGATCCACTCTTTATACAAGAATGATCACCAGTATCGACAACTGCTTCTCCATTACTGCTTTATATATTTATATATTCTGCCTTGAATAAAAAGATTGAATTTAAATTAAACGAAAACTAATGCAACAAAATTATTGCGTGTCACACGTGTTAAAAAGGAATAGTGGCGGCAAGGTAATTAAATTGATTTATATCACGTCGCGCAGTGTAGGCTCGTGCGTCGTTCAAGCTTGATCAGCGTGAGTGGCGATTGAAAAAGGATATATGAATCGTTTCTGACGTGCCCTTTTGATAATAAAGCCACACGCTAAATCAATATACCTGTATATATTGCAACCTAAAATTGAGCAAAAAAAACATCAATTAATTATTCAACATAAAATGAAAAGAATACTTGTTTCTTACCATCTTTTGTTGCTGACTATTGGTGCGCAAAATTGCACTTTTCTCAGCGGAAGAAAATTTATTTAGTGGATAGCAGCTCATAAATTTTGTTTCGTTTGCTCCGACACCTGTCTCACTTGGTTTTCATTTGTTGTCTTTACTTGGCTGCGACCCTCTTGACCACCCTTTGAAAAGAGAAAGAACCCCAACTGACTCTGTGAGCAGTATCAGGGATTCCTTTTAGTTCAGGGCCACACTGCTCTGAAGCCCAACACAAAACAGTTTTTAACTGCTTCAAGTGCACTCACATCTCTCAGTTACAAACTGCAATTAACACTGCACTCCACCAAGAGTAACGCAAATAAACTTCTTGAATACTTCATACAGGGAATTGCATTATAATTTTTTCTTTTTTCTTCTGCTCAAATTTTTAGCTTGCTTTTCTATATACTTATATAATAGCTTGGCAAATGTTGTTTTAGGGTTTCGAAGAAGATGGCTGATCAAACTGGAACGTCGTAACAATGGCCTTTTAATACTGATTCGAGGTTTCTAAAATTATTTTTGTATTCAGATAGATAAAATGTATTGACTTACCTTTTGTGATAAATTTTAAGTCTACTGACTTTGTTTGAGAGAAAAAAAACAAGTTCAATTAATTATTAACAGGAAATAAGTTAGATAAGCTAACGAGAAATTCAACACAGAGAATAATTAATCTTTAATATTTGACGTGCATACAGTTTATGTTATTGAACTGTGAATGAATAAATAATTATAATAGTTTCTTGTATACCGGTTAGAAGTATTAATAATCAATATATATATATATCTATATACAATTATTGTTAATTAGATGAAATGATATTTTATAGAGAAATTATGTATGAAATTTTGTTAATAAAGTGGGAATGAAAAAAGAGCAAAATGTTTGCACAAATAGTTGGCAAAGCAAATCAATATAACGACACCATCTACTGGAACTCCCCTGAACCCATTGCATTTTCAGAAGTTTTCCATTTTATTTCACGACAATCAAATTGTTTTGACAATTATGATTGATATTTGTTGAAACCTAACCTAAAATTCCTTGATAATGGATGCTTTGAGAAACAAAAAGAATGAAAACTTACAGCAAAATGCTAATTCTGTGGTATTACGGCCACATCCAGGAGAGGTTAGAATGATCGGTAATCCCAACAGAATGAAAATGTGTTCCAGCAGAATTACACCAACAATGTGACTGCCAGTTATTGTTTCACCAGTCGTTGCACTTGTTCACTACACCTTGTCACTTAATAAACAACGAGTCACAAAATTGTTTGAATAAAACTGCACGAAATTGTACTGTGTATTGTTTTCATTTGGTTCCTACCTATAAAATCTGAAAAACCATCGGAACTAAAACAAAATGGCGCCGATCATTGTCGATAGAGCCGTACTACTAACCCATTTATATGTGTGTAATAATTTGTCAAAAAGAAAAACAAATTTTTGTTTCATTATCCATAATACAGAATTTAATTAAAGACAAAAAAGGAAACAAATAAAATAAAATTTCCAATATTTTTCTACAAATGTTATATTCATTGTTAATTTCATTGTCAATAAGATCTAATTTTTAAAAAATTACTGTTTGTTTACAAAACCACGCTTTTTTGTAAAAATATTGTTAAATAAACAAATTGTATTATTTATTTAGATAAAGAAGTGCGACATTATCGACAGGTTTAAGAAAAATGGGAGTTCTACATTACCATCAGTCAGTAAAACAAACCCAACCCTTTTTTCTTGTCAAAATACACAGCTGAGTAATCGGAACAGATTGCTCATGACTTTAAGAATCTCCGTAGTTTTTGACATATCTCTCAGGTCAGTTGTCAGTCAGGTTCCAAAGAAAAAGATTTTTGTCAAACTGTCAACAGATAAGTGAAAATCCAAAATTTTACCAGCATTAATATACAAAAACCAAGTTCAAAAGTGACAACAAAATAACAAATCACAGCACAATAACAAAATAATAGTGTTTGGATGTAATTGAGCGGGCGATATCGTTGATAATGTCAAAGAAAGAGGAGCAACGCGACGACACCAAGATATTGAAGGACAGACAGATCAACAATGTCAGAATCCGTAAACTGTCACTCGATGTGTCAAAACGTGGAGCAGTGCACATACCTGTGGCGCGGTGCCGAGCAGCTCCAGTGCAATTTTCAGGACCAGCTCAACGGGGTGATTCGCAAAATGATCACCATCGACGACGTCATCTTCGTGATGACGTCGTGCTGCTTGTACCAGGGCACGGCCGACGAGCACGAGGTGACCTTCAGCCGAGTGCAGTTTAACGCGATCGATATTGCGACCAATAGAGAGCACCTGTTTGTCATCAACGAGGACGGCTCGGTGTCGAAACGTCAACCACGTGGCCTTGAAATTGTCAGCACTGTTGTTTTGAAGGAAGACATCAAGTGCTGTGTTCATGGGTTTATATTTTGCTTTTTAAACACAAATTCTTACAACTTTGTTTTTGAAAAAAAATATTTTATTCGAGTAGGAACATAAATCCCGAACTTTTTTTTGACTTTTCTCAAAGATGAGTGTTAGCTAGAATTTTGAGCTTGTTTAGGTAACTCAAAAGAGTAGCTTTTATCTATTCGTGTAAACAAATATCGTGAAAAAGATTGTAAATGATTATAAAAATGTCACTTACATTTAAAAAATTATTATAAAGCAATTTCATGTATACAAATGTTTTTGATAATTTTACTCAGACTCAGAATCATAACAATTCTTTTAACAAATGACCTAGTATTTAAATAAAGCGTAATACAAAATCAGTTTAAATAATTAAAATTTAAATTATTTTCTTTTTTCAATCAAATTAAATTACTTAGACACTATTCTCTGACAATATCATAGTGAAATTGAAATTTTTTTACAGTTTCAAACAAGAAAACGAAATAAGCAAAGTAAAGGCTATTGCAGTGAACGACACGAGCGCTCTCTACGTCACCGAAAACGGCCAGCTCTGGGCCAGTGGTGATCAGCCGCAGATTGATATCAGCGGTGACGTGCCCAAAAAAGTAAAATATCTCAAATTTTGTTATAATTATGTTTGGATTACAATTAATAACAATATTCTGACCTATTCAAAATTTCATTAAAATGTATCCTGTCGGATTAAACGAAAAAAAAAACAAATTTATTTAAGTATTTTTATAAATTTAATAAATTGTATATAAAAGCAAATTATTGTATCTCATTCTATATTTTAAAAACTTTCAATTAATATAAAATAAACCTATATTTTATTACATATTAACAATAATTTTTCAATTTGAATTTGAGAGCTGAAAATGTTTTTTTTTTTTTTTTTTTTTTTTTTTTTTTTTTTTTTTTTTTTTTTTT
>JABFPM010002845.1:0-15621 GCA_022817325.1 Idris sp. 1 HC-2018
TACTTCGTATTGATTTTTTTTTTTATTTATTTAAATAAGGTTACCCCCTCCCTCTCAGTGTTGATCATTTTCTACATATATTGAATATGTAGAAAAAAGGTGTAGGAATTATTCGAGAATTCTATTCTGAAAATTTGGTGGACACCCTGAATAAAACAAAAAGAATCACTAATACAAAAACGTATATCTTATTACAGAACATAATTGAAATTTTGAAAGCCGACAATGTATCCAGAGAAATTCCACAAGTTTATCGAGACAATTTAGAGCTTGACATTCAAGGTGGTGTGGTGAATCGAAAAATGGTCGTGGCTCGAGACTTACTTCTGCAAATACAGTGTTTAAATCTTGTTCGTAAAATTGTGGAAAACGTAGTTATCCTGGGAAATTACGCCAATGAAATTAAAAATGCTGGAACCAAAGGACTGGACACGTTTTTTTGGGTACAACAAACTTTATCAGTATGATAAATAACTTTTTAAATGAGATTTGAATTTTTAATTTTTATTACAGGCTCTCAATGATGTTCTAGATTCAGCCAACGATGTAGATAAAAGAAGAATTTCACGTTATCTTTTGTATCTGGTTTTAACTGAAGACATCGACGATCTTGCAACCACAATTATTAACAGTTCAAAATACACAAATCTTTTCATTCCAGAAGAGCTGCTGGAAATTGAAAAAGAAGCTTTGCCTAAGCATCTGAATATACCTGCACTTTTGACTCACAATGACTGGGGAATTTCTTGTGTCACATACACACGTAAATTTTTTAATAATAACTTGAATAGGAAAATATTTATTAATAATATTTTTGTTGTATAATTATGTTGGTACTTTTTTGCAGAGAGTCAAAACTTAATAATGTTCGAATTAGAGCAACGTTTAACTCTGTCGTACGATCCTCAAGAAATTCACGACATTATTATTCGTATAGACAAAATAAATCCTGGTCGAGCAATTTCGCGAATAAGCAGCAATTGGGACCTGCCAATTCCATTTCAGAGTGTTTTGATATCTCATCCTCGAGGTGTTTTACATGACTATTACTGGGTGCTGCTTGCTAAGAGTCGTGAACTCGCGAAGTCTCGAGACTTTTTTGGTGCTAAAAAATTATTTAAAATTCTTGAGGAACAGGTACAAACGAATTCACAGGCTGCCAGACATGGATTCACGAGTTCACAGGCTTATAAGTTTTGCAAGTTAGTCAACTGGGAAAGCCTTTTGGTAGAAATTTGGCACTGCTTGTATTCTTGGCCTGCAAAAGATATTTCCAAATTTTGTATGTGTTTATTTTAAAAATTAACTGAAGAATTTAAAATCTTAAGAATTGAAAAGTAAAATTTAAAAGAAGAATGTACAATTTGAAGAATATAAAAAATTTATATAGAAAAAATTATATTTTAAATTTATCAGAAGAATTTAAATTTTTCTTTTTTAATGTATCATTTTAATTATTGAAAATGATTTTTAGTTGACACCCACGATATGGTAGAAAGATGTAAACAGTGTCTGGCTGCTCTGAATTCAGCAGACCAAGTTATACCAAGACAAGAGATTATCGAATATTGTACGGTATTTCTTTTGAATATGAGTGAATGGGAGTACCTGATGAATGCAGAAAAACGATGGAGCTATTCGGAATTTGCTGCAGCAGTCAGCAATGTCTGCCAAGATATCACTCACAAAGGTTTTCGTAAGATGTTCCCTCGAGAAGTCTGGGATATGGGTAAATTTATTTTGTAAAACTGATTCATAATCTTCAACTAAAAAAATATTCTTATTAAAAAATAAATACATTGTATATTTATCTTTTAGTTGTAGCAGCTTTTGGTTCAAACAGGGAAAGTTCTCAAAAACGAAACAACAGTGGCAACTCTGCAAATTCTTCGAGAGATCCTTCACTTTGTATAACCGGAACTCTGACTCGGTTAAGAGAACCTACAGCTTTGTCAGCTGTAATATCCCTGTTTACCCGACTCTACAATATTTTGCGAGACGAGCCCAGTCAAGAATTATACACACAGTATCTACCTTTGTGGCCTGCAACTATACCTAAGTTAGCAATCAAAAAAATTACCAATCATTTAAAAAAAAAAAATTAAATTAGTTTTTGTTAAAAAAAGCTAAAATAGTTAACAAATATTGTCAATCATTGTTTAGAAAACAAAATCTTAATTAATTTGTATTACAAAACTAAAAAAATTGTAAGTACGGTTTAACAAACAAAATTTTAATTTGATTTTTTTTATTTCCAGTTCAAATTCGTACAACATCAGGCCAATCAGCGAGCTTTTGTTTCAACTTTTGATGCAGGCCCTGAAATATCATCCGGACAATGTGGCCTGGTTGAGATTAATTGCAGATTTAAATTATGGTAACATACAATTTAAAACTAAGATTTAAATTTTATATTTCAAATTAGATTAAAACTAATTTTGTATTTTTAGTTTTGGGTTACTTTGAAAGTGCCATGAAATATTATCTGGAGGCCATAATGTTGGCGAGCGATCTTTTCAGCGAACCTATACCAATTCTGCAGTTCGACGACATGGTCTGGAAAAGAATGATCAAATGCTGCTCGAATTTGGCCTGCTACACTCAGGCCACAGTTTTGTGTCAATTTTTAGAAGACACGGATTATTCTCTTGCCTTCAAAATGGCAACGAGCGATCAGAAAAGTAACGCCTCAGCGGATGCCATGGACGCGTACTATTACTGTATTTGGGACACGACACTTCTGGAATATTTGATACAGTTACACACAAAACGTGGTGAACATCATAGAAAACAACTAGCAGTAAGAAATGTTCCTTTTTTTTAATAAAAATAACATTGCGACAGTATTTATTATTTTAGTTTCATCGATTTTTGTATCAAAAATTAATTCTTAGTGTTACCTTGTAGCATATCTGCTACATACCTTGAACATTGAGATTTCGATTCTTTTCAATGATTTAATAATTTTTTTTCTACATTTTTGTGCTGAATATATTAGATTATTATTAACACTAGAACTACCAAGGGGACAAATTTGTCCCCGACAGATTTTTATAAACAATAAGTGCCAAATTAATTTTTTTCATTGACTAGAATACTTTGTAGGACTAATGAAATTAATAAGACTTAAAATCTTCTACTAATTTATTGTAAAAAAAAACAAGAAAAAAGTGAAAAAAATGAAATAATAGTCTCAAAATAACAGCGCTGTTTACCGAATTCATTTATATTTTATAATTCTAAAAAAACCACAATCACAATCTAGATGGTTCCTTTATTCAAAATACATTGCACAAAGGTCGACTTTTTCATTTGTATTTAATTTTTATTTATAAAAAATTAGAAAAATCAAGGAGACAAATTTGTCCCTTTGGTAGTTATAGGGTAACAGCTTTTCTGGTAGTTCTAGTGTTAATATATTCTAAAAAATTAAATATTAACAAAGTTTTATAATTTTTATTCTATTGTAAATAATAAATGTTTTAGGGAAAATATTATAAAAAAACGTTCCAAATTTCTTAAAAATGTATGTAAAAAAAGTGATGGAAGTTGCCCCATTAGACAGTACTATAAAATTATATAATTTTTCCTAAAATTTTATTCTTTTCAGATCAAAATTATTGGACTTCTTGAACTGAATTCCAACAACAACGAAGAAATTCAGCGAGAAGCTGCGAACACGAGAAAAGCACGATTTCTGAGAGCACTCTTAAAACAATACGTTTATTAATGACAAATATTTTTGTTTCTTTGTGTAAATAAAGTATTTATGTATATTCTGATGTAACCAACATTTTTAATTTAAACCAAAACTTTCAACAGACTATTTTTATAAAACTGTTATACAAAAATAAAGTAACCAACATCATTTTGTAATAAAAATATTTATTCGCTCAAGTTTGCAATCAAACACTTTACATTAACAACAAATTTCAAAACTCAACCTTTTTGTACATTTACAAATCATTTTACATTTTTTTATTTTTACAATTAAACTCAATTTATTTACATTATACTTTTATATGAAAATATTGTATATAAGCTCGGAAATTAAATTAACAAAAACAAACAAGAAATTATTTACAGATCAGTTGTCAAATTTCTCGCTAGCAATAGCCAGAGGCCCGACAGCGCCGGATGCCTTAAAGTGACCGTGAGTCACAGGTCCGCCGCTGCAGCGCGTCATCTGCGCGGTCTCGTAGAGCTGCTTCTGCATCACCGCCAGGGTCACTTTGTTTGCGTTCAAAAAGTCCTTCATTGAGATCAGCTCGCCGGACATGCGTCGCGAGTCCGGACTCACGGTCTCGGATTTCATCGGATACCGGCTGGTCACTCGAGCCGATTTTCGTCTGTAGATGGTTGATACCGAGGATTTGCGCTCCGGCAAATGGGGTGCAGCTTTTTTTGTTGACGTTAACCGGACCTTGCGTATCATGTAGTTCAGACCCTGCTTTATTACAATCGATGTGACGTTCAATAACGAGTAAATGCAACAGCATCCTATCACCAGGAAGACGAAATTTGCAAATCTGTACCTGCAGAAAAAACAAACATTTTCTTTAGTTTTTAACAGACGTAGTACAATTTTTTTTAATTTGCTTGGATTTTGTTAGTTTACTTGGTTTTTTGAACTTTTATTAATTCAGTTGGTCTTTTTATGTTTATTAATTTTTTTGTAGTTTTGTAATATTTTTTAATTCACTTAGTTTTTCGTACTTTTATTAATTAACTTAATTTTTTAACTAATATTAATTTCCTGAATTTTATAATTTTTATTGATTAACTAAATGTTGACATTTTTGTTAGTTTACTTAATTTTTTTTTACTTTTATTAGTTTACTTAGTTTGTAGTCGTTTTATGAAATTCACTCTGTTTTTTTATTTTTATTAATTTTTGCAATCTTGTAATTTTTGTTGATATTTTGGCTTTGCAGCTTTTATTGGTTTACATCATTTTTAAATTTTTGTTGGTTTAGTTAATTTTTGTATTTTTGTCAGTATACTCAATTTTTTTATTTTCATTAGTTTTGTTAGTTTTGTATTTATTTTTAAATAAAACGTACATACAAGTGAACATAAGGATAATTTTGCTGCTGCGTGCTGACGTAATCCCCAAAGCCGATGGTAGCGAAGCTAACAAAACAAAAATACAGCGCCTCGAAGTAGTCCCATCCCTCGACTGGTGCGTAAATCGAAGCAGCAATACAAGAAATAATGCAAGATGCCACCGACAGATACAGCATAACTCCATAAACACTGGGCTTCCAGTGTTCGAGGCCAACGTCGTCATCATCGAGGATGTCCGGTAGCGAGGAACGATTGGTCTCCGAGCGTCCCAGTCTGCGGGATGCCAGGGTGGTCTGTCGGAGACGTTTTTTCAGTCTCCGCATGTGAAAGTTACGCAGAACCCACGCAAGAAATGTTATGATCCTTTCGAGAAACAAATTAAAAAACAAAATTCCACCTGAAATATAAATATAATTTTTATTTAAAAATATAATGTTTAAAATTTAAATACTACATTTTTTTTAAAAAATTGAAATATGAAAAACTTAAATTTAGACTTTATATTAAATTTAAAAATTGTTTTAATGATTACAAATATAAATGTTAATAAAAAATTTACATTTAAATTTAAAAAAAAAACTTAAGTTTAAGTTTTCAAATGTAAAACTAATATTAAAAACTGTTTTGAAAAATAAAAATTCAAATTCTAAAAACGTAAGTTTAAATTTCGAAACTTCAAAGTATAAAGATTGTTTTGAAAATTGTACTATTTGCTTCAGAAAAAATAATTACCTGAACATCCGAAGAATCCGTAAAGAATGACCGCAGCTTTACCGGCAGTGGTTTGAGGGGCTGTACTGCCGTACCCTGAAAATTAATGTGAAATAGGTCAGCTTGGATGATGAGCGCTAGATTAGAAATCGTTTTGAATATGTTATATATATATATATATATATAGGAAAGAAAATGGGGTGAGCTTAACATTCTCACCCTCATTTGAAATGGCATTCCCGTGCGTGTACGAGGCCGATGACATTATTTCTCTCTATTATTATAGTCTGAGTATGTTGTCACAATAAACGCAATTTTGCGAGCAAACAACGGCCGTTTTGCATGCTAAATTTTTTAACAGAAACGGGGTTACTGAGTCACCCCAAAACACACAGCGTTTAAGTCACTTTTCACGGACAGATCTTGATCTAGTTATGGTTTTTTATGAACATTTCAAATTCATGGCAAATGATAAAATTTGTTAGAAAAATTGACTTTTCGTTTAGAAATTTGTTTCGTCTTTAATTTTATATTTTACAAAAATTATACACGCAAAATTTGTTCTTTAAAACTGTATATTTATTTATTGAATATTCTGTGACAAATCATTTTATTGTAAAATTTAAAAAAAAGAGATATAAATATAATTGTCTGAATCAATTTGAATTGATTCACATTATAAAGAATAATTTAACAGTCTATAAATGTATACCTCAAATTATTGACTATTGAAAGTATAAATGAATAATAATTTATTTATAATTTAAAAAGGTTAATGTTGACAAATATTTCGAAAACAATTGTAAATTTTTTTAGTTAATTTAATTACAATTTTCATAAAGACGAAAATCAAATATTATTTTTTAATTTTTTAATTCATATTTCAAAAAAACTTTTATACTTTGATATAAAAAATGAAAAAAAAAAATTAAAAATAGTTAAATCAAAAGTTATTTCCTACAAATATTTTCAAAGGCAATTAATTTTCTGTTCACAAGGGAGCTTAGTGGAATTATTTTTTTATATTTTTGTAATAGATTATCTACGAATTTAGAATGCCAGTAACCGGTGCTCATAAATATGAAAATCACACACCCAAATCTCAAATTACTCGTTCTTAAAAAAGTTAGATGGAAATAACTTTCAATTTAAGTTTTTTTCTTTTAATATTTTCAAGTTAAATGAAATTATTAAAACTGATTTTAATTTTTTTTACACTAATTTATTATTTAATTAAATACAATTTAAAAAGTGGATACCAATAGTGGATACAATGGTCCCAACAAAGTGAAAGCTTCCAGGAAAATCCCATCTTCGTCTTTTATTAATTACACCAGTTAACGAAGCATTTCCATATGCATACAAAAGTTCATGAAGACTTTGCACTGAACCCGAACAGTTGATTAAGTAATGCTGAAATTCGTCGTACGCCTTTTTGTAAGCTTCAGCCTGCAAGTTAAATATTTTATTACAAATATTATTTTACAAAATTATACAGCAAAATATTTTCGTACAAAATACTTTTTGTAAACTATGTTTTTTTTTATTAGTATAAAGTATTTTTTACATATTACTGATTTTCAATTTATAGAAAAAATTGAAGCTAAAAAAATAGATAAATTTTAAAGTTAAAAAATTACCTGTCGTAACTCAAATTCTTCCTCGAGAATCTGAAAAAGTGCGGCCCCAGCGAGCATGTAAACCGACAGAACAAAAGCGAGAAGGATGAACCTCACGTTGTCCTCCGCGAGGCCTCCGCACACGCACATACCCGATAACTCTCATCTCTTTACTGGAAAAAGCATTCGCATTCGTATCGCGAAGATCCCCACTTGTAACAGCAGCACATCTTCAAACTAAATGCGCGCATGTCCACTTTCTTGTCGCGTCAAATTCTTTTACATATAGGTGTATGCTTTTTTTCAGCTTCTTTTTTCAACAAATTTACTTTAACCTTCAACAATTTTCTTCTGCTAAAATAGTATATCACAGCTACTTGAATTTTTTGAAACATATAACATTTTGTTTGTACGTTTTATTTAAACAAATTTAGCAAAACTAAGTAGAACTAGAAAAAGTAACTAAACATTTTAGAACCAAGTAAACTAACAAAAAATAAAAATAACTAAGCAAATTTACAAAAATTTCAAAATTAAATAAAAAATTTAAAAAAACTAAGTAAACTAAGAAAATTACGAAAAAATAATAAAGAATGTAAAATAAAGAAAAATAATAAAACTAATTAATAAAATTTGAATTTTTATAAAAATAATATTTTTTACAATACAAAAATTCACAATTTAAAATGTTACAATGTAAAAGGCTTTTATTAAAAAAAAGAAAGAAGTTTGATACCTTAATCTTAAATAATTAATCATCTCGACCAACTTAACTATTCAGAGCAATCAAAATTTAGGGCAATCTTATATGCACCATCACTGAATCCTTTGAGTGGTTAAAAATAGACACGGATGTCTATAAACAACGTCTGCTCATTCAAGGTGTGTCCTCGCAAAAGCGCATTCGATTTTTTTCTCATTTACTTCCTCTTCTTTTTTTCTTGATAATTAGTCTCAACCGGAAAAGAATAATAACTCAAAGGAAAGTATATATGAATGTTCATGTTTTGCCGATTGGCATTTTTCGATATAAAAACAAAACAAAAACAGTTGTTTAACATTTATTTAAGAAAAATAGAGTTTATTAACAGTTGTTCAGGCAAGCTACGGCACTACAGTGATGTTTTACAAACATAAATATTTCATTTCCACTTTTGTGCATAAAAATCTATAAACTCAATAATTATTAATTACAAGAAAACATGGCATTTTTAAATTTTGATTTTTCCTCAAATAAAAATATTGCACTTAGTTATTTTTTCTAATATCAAACATTTCAAACAAAAAACTTGTTATAACTCGTGTGTGAAAATCAACAATTAATTCTGCCGCTAATTAATTGTTACATAAAATTTTAATAAATACATCTAAGGCGATTTAAAAATTGACTTTCACAGAGTTACATTTTTGTAAAAAAAAATATATATTTGTCAGCGCAATTTTCAGTGCCTTGCCTGGGGACCCTCCTCCAACTTTCGCCAGACGACCTGCAAAAAATAAAGCTGCAATTAAAAGCACACCAGGCTGCAGTTACAACAACAATTATTGTTCTTGTCTTACGTTGCACATTTCTCGAACGAGTGCCTTCTCTCCGTCGTGCACGCCCTCTCGCTCGAGCTGCTCGCGAACCTCGAGAACCTGCAGCGCCCGGACTACAGCTTCCGGTCGGCCCCCCAAATGCGTCGGCGGATTCTCGTTCAGGTTGTTTGAGTTCTCCCACAGCTCGGCTGGCGCCATTTCCCAGCCCTGCGCTCGCGCCTGCAGAATATTTTTGTCCTCCTCGAGCTGCTTTACTCGCTGCTCCAAACTTCTCACGTACTGCATCGTTTGATCTGCAATAAAGATAGCATTAACAAAAAAGTTCTCATGCATTATTACTTCCTGCTGAAATGTTTAATTTTCAATTTTAAAACCGTGCATTTTAAATTTGGATTTGATCTTTTAGATTTTAAAGTTTAAATTTCCCATTCTATATTTTAAAATTTAATTTTTTAAGTTTCGATTTTCTATTTTAGATTTCACATTTTGAATTTTCGGTTTTAGATTTTTAAGTTTAAATTTCTCCTTTTATAATTTATTTTGTAACGTTTAAATTTCTTATTTTAGATTTTAAATGTTAAATTTCTTGTTACATTTATTTCGTTTTTAAACATTTTATTGAAAAAGTTTTAATATAATTGTATTAGAAATACATACGATTAAAAATGTTACCATTAAACATAGAGGGATGTCTGGGCCTAGGTGGCGCAGTTTCTTCGGCATTAGTGCTGGAACTTGATCCATCTCCATCATCCCTCTGACCACCTCCCCTCTCCTCGTCCAAATAAAGACATAACTCCTTGAGCTCCAAATTGTCCTTAATCAGTTCCTGCTGTTTGTTGTCAAGCTGACGCAATTTGTTTTGGTAAGCCGATACTTCCTGGCGCATGACACTGGCGGTGTACCGGCCGAACCTCTGCCACTCGCGAGCCAACTTCCGGCCCTTCTGCCGGTCGTCGTCCAAAAAGCAACACAAATCACGCAATTCCTGATTGTCGTCGCTTAGACGCTGGTTTGCTTCTTTTAAACTTTGCAGTTCGCTAAGCTGTAAAATATAAATTTAATTTTTAATTTCCTTTAATACTTTTTTAAGAAGAAAAAGTTTTAAAAAAATAATAATACATAAAAATTTGCCATCTAAATAACGACAATTGATAATTACAAAATGAATTATGGAATGAAATTTACAACAAACTCGTGATATTAAAATTTAACCCTATCCCGTGCCATCGCCGCGCCACTTTATTGTCTATCTCTGTCGCACTCGAGCGAGCAACATAATGGCGTTCACGCACACTAAGACAAGTAGCACCTCACCTATAGATGAACCGCGACGATGGTAAGGGAGAGTGTTAATTCGTTTTCCAAATTAAATATAAAATGTTGACCTCTGTTAGTATGATAACCAGGTTTGTGTGAAATACAATAGAGTTTCTCAAAAATTGCGAACATCAATGTTGGGCACATTTGCAAAAGTTTCAGTGCGAAAACTTTTGCGGAAGTCAACTGTGAATAAAAATTGAGCAAATTACACGAGACGTACAAGTTCAATTAACTTTGGACAGTTAATTTCCTTATGAAAAAATTTGAACAAAAAATAGCATCATTATATTAATAGCAAATTTATTATTTATAAAAGAATAATCGTGATCAATGCGTCGCATACACTGAAAACCCATTTAATCTGAAATCAGGTTGTTTCGTGTCATTAACCTGAGAGCTTTGGTTAAAAACCAACCTGAGTCAGATTAAAATATGACCTGAGTCTGGTTAAAACAATGTGAGCTCAGATTAATGCTACGAAACAACCAGATTCAGGTTAAATAGTTTCTCAGTGAAAGAGTACCATTAAAATAAGCTACGCGTCAAAAGAATCTGTGCTATTATTAAAGAATATATATTTACAAATGATTCATGGGATTGTTTGAAACATTAAATTTAATAATTAAAATTAAGATTCTAGATAAAAACAAACACTAATCGAAGTTATTCAAAAGGAATATAATAATACCAAGTGCATATAAACGATTAAGTGGGTTAAGGCGATATGTCAGTCGATTACAGGGTGTCTTTCTCTCTCACAAGTCAACTTCTATAGTTCTGTCTCTTTCTCACTTATGAGACTGATATATCGCCTTAATTAGCCCAATTTGTGACCGATGTCTTAAAACCTGGAAAGGTACTTGATAATGCAAAGTTCAAATTGGTTTTGATAATTTAACCAAGTTACTAAGAAATTCACTATTAACTATTCAATGTACAGTAGAATCTCGACTAGCTAAAATAACCAATGTCACACTATAACAACAAACTGAAAAATTACAGTAAAAGTTCACCTTGAAAAATAAAGCAGTTTACTTCATTTTTCAATATTAAAGTCTCCCACTACCCTAAAACTTACAACGAGCCAATAGCAGCAAAGGAATGCTATAATGAGTAAAATATATTTAGCTAAATGAAACTTTAGCTAGCCAAGGTTCGACTGTAAAAGTTTCAGATTAGTGATATGTTTATATATTTTCAGTAAGCGTAATGAGCATTTGAATAAATAAGGCAAATAATTATGATGAGTAGATTCGAGTTCATTAATTTCAACCTAATAACATAGTGACCAGATAGAAGACGCATATCTTAACAAGGAACACATTAACGGAACTTTATATATCGAAGGTTCTTAAGAAAAAAGACAAGTTTCCAAAAATGCTCTCAAAACAGCATGTTTCAAGCTGAAGAATAATAAATATTAACTTGAAACAAGCTGTTTTAGAACCATTCTTGGGAATGTGTTTTTTTCCATAAGAGCCATTGAATATTAATTAACTTAAAAAATATTAAAATTGTAGTTCAGAAAGCCTAAATCACATCTGACTGTGAGTTTCTACTGTTTATTTTATTTTATGTAATTTTATTATTACCAGATTTTGTATCTGTCTATTTTGTTCCACAGTCATCCGCGTGATGTCGCTCTCTGTTTTTCGTACGAATTTGAGCATCTCCACAGGACCAAGCCTCAAAAATTCTTCGTCGGGAATTCTCTGTCTTGGCGGGTTTATCGGCTGGCCGTTGCTCGGATACTGACTCGAGGGTGCCAGATATTGACCCTGAACCTTTGCCTGAATAAACGCTGCTTTGGGTGTGTTTTGATGATTTGGTGAATCTAACTTCGGGGGAAATTTGGTCGGCACGCCATCTTTAATTTGCGTCCCGTTGGCACGTGGCGTTGGCTGAGATGGGGGCTGCAATAAAGTAAACAAATATTATCATAAATTAAAAAATTCTAATTATAAAATAAATTGCAAATTAAAATTTGTGCTTACTCCTATTTGTAAATTAAAAATTGTACTTACTCCTAGGTTTGGATGGTGGTTGAGAGCTGCTGCTGTGGGCCCAACTTGGTTATTGCTTTGGTTGGAAAAGTGGTTCTTCAAGATGCCCGAATTGGGCTGCGGTGGCGGCTGATAACGCGGCGGCACCTGCTCGACGTGGTTCTCACGTGGCTGCTGGGGCTGCGCCTGGGCTGCGGCCTGGGGCGTTGCTTGCTGCTGCTGGGGCTGGGCCTGCGACTTATTCTTATTGAACATCGCGGCTAACTTAGGTGCGGACTGGGCCGCGTCCCATTTCAAAAAATCCGCCGTCTTCGCCCCGGGCGAGATTCAGCGGACCGAGAGCAGTCTCGACCCGCCAAATCTGGGTCAGACCCTGCTTTCTGCGCCCACAAAATCTGTAACCAATTTTCAAACAAACTTATACATTTTAAAAATGTACATTTTGAAATTTAAATTTAAAACATTTTAAAATTTTACAACTTAAAATTAATTGTGGCTGTTAGTTTTTACAAGTTATTATTTCAAATATAAATATATTTATTTATGTTTTTTTTTGTATTTTCTATTCTAATTAATTATAATAAAATAAAAATTGTATTTGTAGTTTTGATAACAAAAAGTGAAAGCAATTCATATCATTCTGCAAAATATTAATCTCAATTTACAATAACGATAAGCATCTTGATTGCATAACATGAACCTAATTCGCCTGCACAAATACACCTGTTGTCTAATTATATATACGAGAAAATGCAAAACATTTCCTTTCATAATAAATTTCAAGCTCGTTTTTATTTAGATTAAACTTTTTAAAAAACAAAGTTTTTATTTGTCTTAACAAAAAATTACTTTCTATAGATACACTTATTTTTCAACAAAGTTGGATAATAACGTTTTTTTCTCACTACAAATTAAAATGTTAGAAATTGTGTGTGCCTATTGTCAAAGTAAAAATATTTCCATGCAACAAAACAATCGTTTCAGCTGACAATGCTCCGTTATTTGCTGCAATCAGAGCCTTTCTCTCAATTTTCGGAGACGGTTCGCAGTTACTGTTCCTTCGAGTAATGTATCGTTCGGCGCATAATTATGTTAATTCGTCAAAGTAGAAGTCAAAAACCTTTTTTTCATAAAGCCAAAAGGAATAAACCAAATAAATTAAATTAAATTAAAAAGTTCATAAAGTAACTTAAATTAAAAATGTTAAGTTAAATTAAATTAAAACGTTTAGATTAGATTAAAAACAATTAAACAAAACATTGATTTGCAGCGTCAATAATGATTAACTTTATTATTAACTCAAATGTCACTTTCAGAATTATTTCTAAATGATATATTGGTTTAATTACACAGACATTTGCATTCTCTCGGACAATTACGAAACTTATCAAGTGTGTCGTGTGTATAATTTGTTCTTTTTTTTTCTCTCTCTCAATGTCTCATCACAATTTCTCCGGCGTCATTTTTGTTGATCGCCAGAGTTGTGGAAAAAAGTTATGCATAATGCACGCGTCAGTATTATTGTTTATTTTTCCCCGTTGCGGTGTAACAATGCGTAACCGCATTCCTTTTGCTTTGACCCAATAAAAAGTGTACTCGAAATCATTCCACCGTAGAAAGTCAACAAGTCTTGTCATTTGAACTTGCCGTGCTGATTTCCAGCAGGTCATTCACGCGGGATAATTAATTTTCTTTCATTTATTGATTTACAATAATTATTATTCTTTTAATCCGGAGAAATTGATGTGTCAAAGAAATTGACACAAATGAGGCTTAAAATGTTCATTTTACAAAAGAGAGATAGAAAGAATAAATAAATTGTTAATCTTAAGAAATAATTTCAAATTAAAAACTAATTGTTAAGGATTTAAAATAATTTTGTATAGAAAAAGCTTTTTTATATAAATTAAAAAGACTTTGTTAAATATTTAAAATAACTTGATTTTTATGAAAATTTAAGTTTTTATTTCATAATTTTGTATAAATTTACAAGAAAATTTATAAAGTTACAAGATTTTTTTATATAGTTTAAACAAAATTCTGAAAAAAACTTGAGAATTGACATTTTAAATTTCTTTCAAAGTTGGTTTTTTGAATCACTTCACTTGAAAATCACTAATTTAAAAAAAACACACATCATCAATAAAACCAACCAAAAATTGTGTTTCAAAATCCAGTGATCACTGTGCACAGTGTGGGTGACGTATCCAAAATCGATGCAGTCTGGCGAACGATCACTCACGTTTGGGATAAAAAATTTTTTCTTAAAAAGTAAAAAATATCAGGAAGATGAATCACTATTTTGGGACTTTGGGCCCAACTGGAAAAAGTGTTTGGTGTTTGCGGCTCAGAAAATGAACGCGCAGCTCTGGACGTTTGGGCCTTGGCAACATGGCGTGAGTGCCTGACTTGGTACTGTAAACGATGAGGATTGAGAACCCAAAGCCTGGCACGACGGTTCCCCACAACTCGGACCCAACTGTTGATTGGCTGATTTGCGATGTACGCAGAAACGCGGAACAACTTTGCTTTATTGAAAAACAATTTACAAATAATTATAAAAAAAATTATTTTACATATAATAAAAAAAAGAATATTCAATTTTAATAAAAAAAATGATGCCCTCGATGTTGAATTAAAATAAAATATTACGAACAAATAAATTATTTATAAAATTTTACAAGATTTGAGTTGAAATCTTTATTTAACAATTATAAAGGTGTGTTAAAATAACAAGCAATTTTTTTTATAATATATTTAATTATTACTAAAAATACATGTGTGAAATAATTTTTAAACTGTGCAATATATAAAATTATTGTCCTGTGATTGTGGTATTTACAAATGATATGTTGATCTTGAAACATACTTGCGGTTTCTGCACGATATTAAATTCCTGAAAAATGAGGTACGAATTTACAAGAATTCCGGTCTGCTTAATACATGGTCATCGATATAAAATTGTGAACCGGCCCGGAATTACTGTAATTTCGTACACACTATTGCGATAAATGTGTAATGGATGCTATTGTATTGCTTTCAAAGAAAGTCATTAAACTTCCGTGCACGTCGGACTGTCCATTATTACCCTTCTTTTTTTTTATTAAAAATATTCGACAACTTTTATTTTTTAATTCAAATGTAATAATACTTGCTATAAAATTTGTATTCCTTTACATATATCTGGCTTTTATAGTTTTTTTCAATTTATTCTGAACGTTATTGATTCAGAGATAGAAAAAGGAAGATCTAAAACTTTTATGTGAAAAAGCATCAAGAAAATTTAGCCGAACAGGTAGAATTTCGAAACATTAAAATTCCTTGGACCCCAGGGTCCTTAATCAAATCTGTAAACATTA